>JAGFBZ010003010.1:0-23543 GCA_018398805.1 Hirundichthys speculiger
TTTGATTGGTTAAAATGATTAAAGTGATTAAATTTAGGGTTTGAATTTTGAATTTTAGTACAATTTAGATTGTCAGATTCCGAAAATAAGGGGAACGGCAAAAGACCCTCTAGAGACTATCTACTCTAGACTAGGCCAAAAAACCCAGTGGGAAAAAAAGGCCACAAGACTATCTAAAGCAAAGAACATTCAATTCTCAGAAGCACCCGCAGGTGCACCCCCAGTTGATGTCGGGGAACAAATCAGATCTCTGATCACGCAAGAAAGATGTTGTCATTGCTTTTAGCATCATGTGGCGTAAACATGGAATCACACATGAAAATAAAAACAGAACCAAAACAAACAGGAATGGAGTAAACACTTTCAAAAATACTGAGTACCAGGACCCTGAGGTCAGCCATGTCCACAGATCAAACCCCCAGGGCTCCGCTGAGTCCCTGTGGTGCTGCATCTCCATTGTGACATCCCAAACCCCCTCTGAGGCTAAGGATGTAAGGTTCAAAGGTTCAATCAAACGCCAGATTGCCAACCTGGCCGACCAAATTTATAGTACCCCTCTGAGGAACTAAACCCCTAAGAACTTTGCCCCACTGAGACGCAATTAACATGAGGCTAGACCTCACGCTTGGAAACAGATAACAGGGATAATTAACTAATTATTAACTAAATATTTAACATGATAATGAGTCAACGAAATCATAAATACCCATAAAGAAGTGTTGATAAACCTGAGAATTATCAGTAACATCCAAATTATTAACCTAATGAGAAGCTCAGAGATATTTAAAGATGACAAGTAAGGGTGGAGACACCCCTCACTATTATCTCGACGTTGAACTCCACATGCGGCCTTCCTAGCGAGACCACACAAACGTATTTCATATACATTCACCCCCCCTCCCGGACCCCCCCACTCCCCCATCGTGGAAGCCTTGGAGGATCCATCTTCTTCTCGATCAGCAGTGTGGGATGAAGAATATGTGATGTAACAGTCTCTGGTTGGAAAAACATTAGTCTCTCTTTTCCTCTTTTTTTTAATTTTTATTTTCTAGTACCTCCTTCCTTCCTGTCCAAGCTCAGGCGTGTGTGTGTGTGTTATGTGCATGTATGTGTATGTTGCATGTATGTGTACGTGTATGGTGTGCTCAGAGGTACAAACAGGCCCCAGAAGCCTGAGATACCAAGGAACCTGGGGGTCCAGCAGCCAGAAGCTGGATCAGGAACTGTTTGCAGGGGCAGGTGTGAGTCCAGGTCGCCCGCTCCGCTATGTTAACAGCAGTGTGGGTCGTTAGCAGAACCTGGAAAAGACCGTTCCACTGCTCCGTTCCTCTAGCGCCTCTGAAGCAGGTCTCGCATCAGGACCCACTTCTCCTGGCTGAGTGCTGTGCAGGGGTCCACTGGCTGGTACAGGCTGGGCACCGTCACCTGTGAGTTAATCTGTGTCAATATAGAGTGCAACTCAATACGACAACACAGAATTCTCACACAATTCAGATGATGGAAGGAAACACTCATCTGGTGCATCACTCCCATCGGCGTTGGTCTGGCCAAAGAGGATCACGAACAGACTCAGAGTAGCCCTCGATCGCCCTTGCATCCTCAAGTCCACAGCATGACAGGTAGAGCCTCCAAAGCCTTCAGCCAGGACACCCCTGTTCCTGCACAACACTGTACCAACTCAAAAGTCAAGACACCATACTCCCTCTCAACAGCGCCCCCACTGGCAGGATGGTAGGCCACAGTGTCCCCTGAGGCCAAACCCCAGAACCTCCCCTACCTGCACCAGGGCTTTGTTAACAAAATGAGTGCCGTTGTCACTGGAGATTTCAGATGGAATTCCCACCGTGGCAGGATCTCCTTCAGCCAAGCCTCTGCCACTGTGGAGCTGACATCCTTAGAAAAGTTAAAAAACCTCAACCCACTTTAAGACGTGTCAACAACAACCAGACAATATTTCTTTCCCTCACAAGGAGAGAGTTCAATAAATCTAGCATGATGTACTCCTCTGGACCTGGCATGAAAGTGGCTGGATTTAATACCGTCAAAATAAAAGAACTGTTTTCAGATGGAACTGAACAGTTAAAGGCAACTGTTTAGTACCAAACCCACCTAGCAGCAGACAAATGTGACGTTTTCTGCTCAAACAGTGTCATAGACACGGCGTGTGGTACCCAAAGAGTCAAAACAGCATAACTTACCAGATCACGTGAGCAGCCACAGCTCACAAACAACGTGGAGAGCCACGTTGGATCTGGATCCAGCTTACCAGAAAAACAAGCCACAGGCTTCATGTTCCTGTAACAGAACAGATGTCATTCCTGCCAGTGGCCATCACACTATACAACCAATCACTTTAAATCTGTAAAATCTATAGTATCTCTATATGTCCGTTTAACCCAGGTTACTTTCTCTTGTTTCTTTTACTATTAGACAGGGTATTTTGATAATCTCTTATTTGTAATTTTTGTACATTGGATTTGCACACGTGGGCCAGAGTTATTTAGTCTATTTTGTTATTCTTATATATTTAATTCTTGGTAAGGTGTAGTATTTAAAGTGTTAATTAACTTATTTTATATGTAGAGACTAATGTCTAACTTTAACCGATGCAACGGTCTTTTATAGGATGAACAATGGCGGCAGCAAAACATTTTCATTGCAGTTGCTTAGTTGTTGCTAAACAGTTGTATGGAGTTGCTGGACAATTTAATTGCAATACCAATTCAATAGCATAAATATGGATATGTATGTCATTACCGGCCTCCTCAGTCTAATCAGCGCTATCTGAAACTAGCGCGCAAGCCATGAAACAGATAAAAAAATCAATTTGAAGTTCGTTATTATAATTTAACCATATAGTCATGTCGCTTTTCACAGCAGTGAGAAATGTACATTAACAGCCTAGACTACAAATCATTTAACAATAACCTGTTCATCACATTTTAACCAGTTATTATTGAGGTTGCTATAGCAACTGCAAGCTATTTTATTTATTTTATTTATTACATTATTTTATTATTACAGTTTTGCACACTGTTTTTTTTTTTTTTTCCCCTATTTATTGCCTATTAAAGTCTATTTAACGCCCTGTCTATTTATGTATATTTGTGTATCCGCTGCAACGAGCCAATTTCCCCTCGGGGATTATTAAAGTATTTTCAATTCAATTCAATAATTCGCATTAAATTAAATGTAATAATCCGCAAGGGATCAATAAAGTATTTTCAATTCAATTCAATTCAAACACCTGACAATAAGAACCCATCCCTACAAAGGACATCACCTGTTTCTGTTCACAGCAACCTTGACACAGACGGGTGAATGTCCAAGGTTCACCCTGTAGGTCGAACACCGGAAAAACATTAGCCAAATCGACAACATCAGTGTTTAGATTGGAGCATCAGGGCATGAACAATCACACCTGCAGCGCGCAAAGATCTAAAAACAGGTGTAAACTCCCATCACTGCCTCCTCTGTCAATATTGTTGAAATACTGTTGGATATTATTGCTGACACAGCTTAATATCAGAATTTTTAGAGTGATCACAACCGGTTTGACATTCTTGATCAAACCTACATCACATGGACCTTTTGCTCATAACGTCGTCGTTGTAACGTTCTGGAATGTTGGTAATTGGCCCAATTCACGATCAGCAGGCAGAAACCCACATCGCCCTCCAGGTGAACACAGCGCGACACGTGATCACCTAGAATGAAACAACACACGACATGCATTTCTGTCTGTAGGGTCAAAAGAACAGTAGGGTCTCCGCACAGTCAGTCAAAGGAGCCCACGTTGTCGTCAAAGCACTTCGAGAGTCGGAGTCGTCTGAAACATTCACACTCCTGCAGACAACACATAATACAACAATCACAGTTACCAATTTCCCTGACTCAGAGTCAGTGCCACTGGCACGCACTACAATGCATAGACCAGTATAATATTGTGATTTCAGTTTCTTATTTTACCATGTTCCTTCTTATAAACATAAAACAGACAAAACACACAAAAAATGGTTATTGTTGTTGGCAGAGGAATGGACAAACCAAGTGATCTTCATCTTCATCTCTTAATTACCTTGAGGCAGAATTTACAAATTGATTAACTTCGGTATGGATGCAGTCCATTAGCAAGGTGACTGAGGAATCAGAGACAGGCAAAATTATTTGAGGCAATATATTATGACTGAAATGACTAATTCTAGGATCATAAATTGAATTGGTGAAAAGGTGTGTAGTACCTTTTTCCAGACACACGCAGTGTCGACAGAAAAACTTTAGCAAGCAGTTCTTCATTGCAAAAGAGCCAAGGACAGAGGGAAAAATGTGTTGCGATGTCTTATCAGTATTTGCATTCTTGTGTATCAGTACGTGTGGTAATGACGTGTCACCTGGCCCCACCCCCTCGTCCACGGCAGAGTCCAGATGGCGTCACTCTGTCAATCCGCTGCCGGCGCCTCCCACTTTTCCAGCACACTGCTGGACTGCTGAACACTGCTGAACAATGTCCCATCACATTGAAGACGGACGTCAGAGCCCTCATCTCTGACCAGGTCCACCACGGCTGTGTCGGCTGTCCGCTGTGGGGCTGAGAGACATTTGTTATTCACAGCAAATCAGTTCAGTTCCTCCAAACGTGAGCGCGCACAGGCTCCAGCTGGAGCAGTCTGGAACGCGCAGCAGTCTCTGGAGCGCGCAGGAGGCTGCCTCTCCCCCGCGCGCCTTCAGCGCAGCGCCTCCGAAACAGTTCACTCCCAGAACTTATCGGGGTGAAGCAGATGTGAAATTATCATGTTGTCTGCTATGTACACGCGAGTGAAGGGTTAAGCCAGATTCGGGTAAGAAAGGGAGAGGAAAAGAAAGAAGAAGGCCAGTCAAATTCCGCACGCGGAACTTACTGCGCCAGACAGTTTTCCCAATCAGTCTGATAACACTGTTACATAGAAACTCCTAAAATGACTAAATTTCTGAACGAACAAATTTGCCTCTTTCCCAAAAACTACAGTGCCTCTGGTTCCCCAGTGCATGCTCAGACCGCAGCGCTTATCTGTCTTATTTTTATTTTTTATTTTTTTTCCTTTAACCGCTGCTTCTTCGCTTCGCGCCCGCGCATTGTCTCCCCAGATCATCGAGAACGCGCATCGTCAGAAATCTTTAAGTCATGTTTGTACATTCAGCTGCCAAGCTTCATAACATCAACCAGGTAATCATCTAAAGCCATAGCCTATTGCTTTAACCAGCATCATACTTTAAGTCAGGAATTATTCCACAAACAGCCCGCCCCCATGAGCCCAGCGCCTCCGTCCGGTCCAAACACAACTAAACCCCCTTTTTTTTTTTTTTTTTTTTTTATTTTTCAAGACTTAAAGGTGGGGTGGGTGTTTGTTTTTTTTGCAACACTTTTTACAATATTGCCTGAAAACCTTTTCACATTTCACATTTCCATTGCACCCACTGAAATAAAATGTTTGCAAAAAAAACTAAACATTTTGGTCCAGTCTAGAAGGTATAATCAGAGAAAAACTCTGACCAATCAAAAAAGTGATCATCACTATTTTGATTGGCTGCCTAATACGTCCATCAAATATCACCCCTCCCTCCCTGTGGTTCATGTAGTCGTGAATCGTGTGAAGGCGTGGTTTCGAGGGGTGAGCTGAAGAGGAGGAGGCGGAGCCTTTGGGAGGAGGGAGGGAGTGTATATTTTCAAAATCTCACTTGAGTTGGATTGCTGGAACCGTTTTTCAAACAACACCTACTCCACCTTTAAGTCCGCAACTGCTCACTACTTCTGGTTCCGAGACCTCGTTAGCCGCCCACGCTAGATCCGATCGTCACCGGATCGCGGCAACTGCTTATGCCATCTCTTTGCCTATAGAGCTATAGATAGCTTCACTATTCCACACATAAATTCCCACTTCTGTCATCGAGGTGCTGCCCCACGCGCACACTCAAGCAGCCTAGCTCACCAGCTAGTAACACCAGAAAACGGCAGTTCGACAGGCTGTCCAACACGACACCTGTCCCAGGTGTCGGCACCCAACAGCGACAGAAAACTCCGGTGCTCGCACCCCACGGACTAGAGACCCACAGACGAGGCAGCGCGGCTCACAGGGCACAGAACAGCTCGGAAAACACCATGCAGACGAAAACAACACAAAACAAACCCCCGGGGTACCCCAAACAGACAAAAACTCCGCACCGCACCGCCGCAGCTCAGTGATCAGACAGACAAAATAAATCTCACTCACCAGAACAGTGGTTCGGTCGGTCATCCGTCCTTGTCCCCATCCAGTCGCTGCGGCTGCCCATCACGAGACCGGATTCCTCAAAACCTATGGAATTTGCGGCCAAAAAGAGCTTTCTCTCACCGATCAGGACCGTAGCGAGTGGTACCAGCAGACAAAGCACAGAAAAACAAGTAAAAGCCAAAGGGACGCCACTGTTATGCCAGAATTTGGGCATATCTTACTCATTAGAATACACTCCAATTATACTCTAATTGTGTTCTGGTGATGCAGTCAATTCGGTTATTAAACAAAGCACTGACAACCAACGGAGGTGCAAAACGGAGTTTTATTCTCCAAGTCTGCATGCAAATTCAGAGAGGTCATTACAGAATGCCGGATGGTTCAGAATGACCCAGTCTCAGTAGGAAACAGTTGCCTTTGAACATCACATGAAAAACATCAGGACCTTGGATAAGTTCTCTAGACGTCCACGTCAAAACTTAGCAGACTCGTTGGAGCCTGAACGATAACAAAACTGTGGCCTTCGAACACGCAGGAATCGAGACCAGAAGTCATGGACTCATGACACAGCACTTTAGCTCAAAATGCAATTTCTGACACAACACCTACTCATAAGCATACACTCAAATTGTACTCTAAAGGCCTGATTTACTGAAGGTTTGCGTGCGTAAAAACGTGTGCAAACTTGACACCACCCGCAAACCAATGTGCAAGCTGATCTACTAACAGCGTGCAAAGAGGACTGCGCCTCTCAAATGAGCAAAATAGCACACGCTGTTCATTTAGTACTTTTGCTCTGATGAATAATCAATATGGGGCGTACCCGCCAGAAAGCGCTAAATACTGGGAGGGGAAAATGCAAATAGGTTCATTTACCACACGCAATGAGATTTACCAACCCTGAAAGTAATTGCGGGGATTGTGATTGCGTCTGTATTTAATACGTTCGAAAGGAAGGTGCTAATCTGCCCAGCATTACGCACCAATGGCTGCTGTTATTGTGGCAAGGAGGCGACATCGCCAAAATCAAAGAATACGCAGAGAGAGAGTCTTTCGGACTCGTGTAAATTTGTTTGGAATGAATGAAAACCAGATAGTTGAAACTTAAGGGCTGATTTGGAGCCGGTCACAAGCACATGCAAAAGGAAAAATATTTTATTTGAATGTTAAATTGAGTATTATTCAGCAAAAGGTTGCCACAGGAGGCACATTCATTTTTTTATTTGTGATAATAATAAATCACGTGTTTTCATGGAGAAAAAAGTGGTTTTCTTATTGTGCGCCTACCTTGTTCTGCAGTTGGCTCTAGCGTGTCATACCCCCCCGTATCCCAGTTATCTGCTCCTCGCAGAAGGTGAGCTGCACCTGCTGCTCAATGCTGGTTAGAGGCATCTCTTCCGCAGGCATCTCTTCCGCAGGCCCTCCACCTGTCTTGTTTGCCGAAGTTTTATTAAAGGCCACTTTTTCTTTAGTTCCTCGCCTTATATCTTGCCACCTTCTTTTAACCTCATCTGCCGTTCTTTTTGTCTTACCAACTGCATTTATTCTATCGCAGATTTTCTCCCATATTGCGTTTCTTTTGGTAATGTTTAAATTTCTTTGCTGTAGTTCATGAATGTGTTTATTTGCCTCTTCCACTAATATCTCTAACTCCAACTCGTCAAATTTCATTTTGCGCTTGCGTCTATCCTGCTTTCCATCCAGACCTCTCCATGGCGCAAACCGTAAGACACACAACACCTCATTTAAATACTGCGGTTTGCACCCGTTATCAATTGCGCGAGCATTCTTAGTTGATCACCCGCAAAACACACAACAACAGCACCCGCAAACTTTTTCAGTGCACACGCAATTTAGTACTCTTTATTTAGGATCTTAGTAAATCAGGCCCTAATTGTGTTCTGGTGATGCAGTCAATTCGGTTGTTAAACAATAGGCTGGAATACGACTGAGGTGCAAAACGGAGTTTTATTCTCCAAGTCTGCATGCAAATTCAGAGAGGTCATTACAGAATGCTGGATGGTTCAGAATGACAAAGTCTCAGTCGGAAACAGTCGCCTTTAAACATCACATGAAAACATCAGGACCTTGGATAAGTTCTCTAGACGTCTACGCGTCAAAACTTAGCAGACTTGTTGGAGCCAGAATGATAACAAAACTGTGGCCTTCGAACACGCAGGAATCGAGACCAGAAGTCATGGACTCATGACACAGCACTTTAGCTCAAAATGCAATTTTTAACATTATAATCCCTACTTTTGTTTTTGCACCTCATTTTCTTTGCATATATGAAAAGCTTATCTAGATCACAGCATTAGAGCACGTGGTTCCCGCCCAACGGGCACAGCCCACAACTGCGAACTAAACAAGGAATAATGAAGCACAGTCTACTCTATTAAATGTGACCCTCTAGTGGTTAAACCCCCGTCCCCAGCTATGTTTCACAGGTTTGCAGCTCAGATTGGAATCAGTTGATTGATTGGTTAAAATAATTAAAGTGATTAAATTTAAGTGACTTTACTACCCACACTTGAAACTGTGATGCAGAAGACCCTGGCTGTGAAAGCGCCCTCTCCAGGATGACTGCAGGCCTTTCAGATGCCATAGTGCAGGTATGTTCCATCTTTTAAGCTTTTAAAATGTGTTGCATCACACTATTCATGAACATGGAACAGAATATTAATTATCATTGCAAAAGCAGAATAAAACAAATACAAATGTCTCAGTAAGTAACCTAAAACATAATTAAATCCACAATATTGATCCCAGATTAGGCATGGCTTGCAGGAAATTCAATTACAAAATTAATAGTAGGCCTTGTAGGCATAAACATATGAATTATATTTTTCAGGCTATCCAGACAAGAACCATGTCCCCATGCGGACAAGAACCATGTCCCCATGCAGACAAGAACCATGTCCCCATGCAGACAAGAACCATGTCCCCATGCAGACAAGAACCATGTCCCCATGCAGACAAGAACCATGTTCCCATGCAGAGAAGAACCATGTCCCCATGCAGACAAGAACCAGGTCTCCATGCAGACAAGAACCATGTCTCCATGCAGACAGGAAACATGTCCCCATGCAGAGAAGAACCATGTCCCCATGCAGACAAGAACCATGTCTCCATGCAGATAGGAAACATGTCTCCATGCAGATAGGAAACATGTCCCCATGCAGAAAGGAAACATGTCCCCATGCAGACAAGAACCATGTCCCCATGCAGACAAGAACCATGTCTCCATGCAGACAAGAACCATGTCTCCATGCAGATAGGAAACATGTCTCCATGCAGATAGGAAACATGTCCCCATGCAGAAAGGAAACATGTCCCCATGCGGACAAGAACCATGTCCCCATGCAGACAAGAACCATGTCCCCATGCAGACAAGAACCATGTCCCCATGCAGACAAGAACCATGTTCCCATGCAGAGAAGAACCATGTCCCCATGCAGACAAGAACCATGTCTCCATGCAGACAAGAACCATGTCTCCATGCAGACAGGAAACATGTCCCCATGCAAAGAAGAACCATGTCCCCATGCAGACAAGAACCATGTCTCCATGCAGATAGGAAACATGTCTCCATGCAGATAGGAAAAATGTCCACATGCAGAAAGGAAACATGTCCCCATGCAGACAAGAACCATGTCCCCATGCAGACAAGAACCATGTTCCTATGTAGACAAGAACTATGTCCCCATGCAAACAAGAACCATGTCCCCATGCAGACAAGAACCATGTCACTATGTCCCCATGCAGAAAAGAACCGTGTCCCCATGCAGACAAGAACCATGTCCCCATGCAGATAAGAACCATGTCTCCATGCAGACAAGAAACATGTCCCCATGAAGACAAGAACCATGTCACCATGTCCCCATGCAGACAAGAACCGTGTCCCCATACAGACAAGAACCATGTCCCCATGCAGACAAGAACTATGTCTCCATGCAGACAAAAACCATGTCCCCATGCAGAAAAGAACCATGTCACCATGTCCCCATGCAGACAAGAATCATGTCCCCATGCAGATAAGAACCATGTCTCCACGCAGACAAGAACCATGTACCCATGCAGACAAGAACCATATCCCCATGCAGACAAAAACCATGTCCCCATGCAGACAAGAACCATGTCTTCATGAAGACAACAACCATATCCCCATGCAGACAAGAACCATGTCCCCATGCAGAACAGAACCATGTCCTCATACAGACAAGAACCATATCTCCATGCAGACAATAACCATGTCCCCATGCAGACAAGAACCATGTCTCCATGCAGACAAAAACCATGTCCCCATGCAGAAAAGAACCATGTCACCATGTCCCCATGCAGAAAAGAACCATGTCACCATGTCCCCATGCAGACAAGAATCATGTCCCCATGCAGATAAGAACCATGTCTCCACGCAGACAAGAACCATGTACCCATGCAGACAAGAACCATATCCCCATGCAGACAGGAAACATGTCCCCATGCAGACAAGAACCATGTCTGCATGCAGACAAGAACCATGTCCCCATGCAGACAGGAAACATGTCCCCATGCAGACAAGAACCATGTTCCCATGCAGACAAGAACTATGTCCCCATGCAGACAAGAACCATGTCCCCATGAAGACAAGAACCATGTCATCAAGTCCCCATGCGGACAAGAACCATGTCCTTATGCAGACAAGAACCATGTCTCCATACAGACAAAAACCATGTCCCCATGCACAAAAGAACCATGTCACCATGTCCCCATGCAGACAAGAATCATGTCCCCATGCAGATAAGAACCATGTCTCCACGCAGACAAGAACCATGTCCCCATGCAGACAAGAACCATATCCCCATGCAGACAAAAAACATATCCCCATGCAGACAAGAACCATGTCGTTATGAAGACAACAACCATGTCCCCATGCAGACAACAACCATGTCCCCATGCAGACAAGAACCATGTCCCCATGCAGAACAGAACCATGTCCTCATACAGACAAGAACCATATCTCCATGCAGACAAGAACCATGTCCCCATGCAGACAAGAACCATGTCCCCATGCAGACAAGAACCATGTCACCATGCAGACAAGAACCATGTCCCCATGCAGACAAGAACCATGTCTGCATGGAGACAAGAACCATGTCTGCATGGAGACAAGACCCATGTCTCCATGCAGACAAGAACCATGTCCCCATGCAGACAAGAACCATGTCCCCATTCAGACAGCAACCATGTCTGCATGCAGACAAGAACCATGTCTGCATGGAGACAGGAACCATGTCTCCATGCAGACAAGAACCATGTCGCCATTCAGACATAACCATATCCCCATGCAGACAAGAACCATGTCCCCATGCAGACAAGAACCATGTCCCCATGCAGACAAGAACTATGTCGCCATGCAGACAAGAACCATGTCACCATGTCTCCACGCAGACAAGAACCATCTCCCCACACAGACAAGAACCATGTCACTATGTCCCCATGCAGACAAGAACCATGTCTCCATGCAGATAAGAACCATGTCCCCATGCAGACAAGAACCATGTCACGATGTCCCCATGCAGACAAAAACCATGTCTCCATGCAGATAAGAACCATGTCCCCATGCAGACAAGAACCATGTCACCATGTCCCCATGCAGACAAGAACCATGTCCCCATGCAGACAAGAACCGTGTCCCCATGCAGACAAGAACCATGTCCCCATGCAGACAAGAACCATGTCTCCATGCAGACAAGAACCGTGTCCCCATGCAGACAAGAGCCATGTCCCTATGCAGACAAGAACCATGTCCCCATGCAGACAAGAACCATGTTTCCATGTCCCCATGCAGACAAGAACCATGTCCCCATGCAGAGAAGAACCATGTCCCCATGCAGACAAGAAACATGTCCCCATGCAGACAAGAACCATGTCTCCATGCAGACAAGAACCATGTCCTCATGCAGACAAGAACCATGTCCCCATACAGACCAGAACCATGTCCCCATACAGACAAGAACCACGTCTCCATGCAGACAAAAACCATGTCCCCATGCAGACAAGAACCATGTGCCCATGCAGACAGAAAACATGTCCCCATGCAGACAAGAACCATGTCTGCATGCAGACAAGAACCATGTCCCCATGCAGACAGGAAACATATCCCCATGCAGACAAGAACCATGTTCCCATGCAGACAAGAACTATGTCCCCATGCAGGCAAGAACCATGTCCCCATAAGGACAAGAACCATGTCATCAAGTCCCCATGCAGACAAGAACCATGTCCTTATGCAGACAAGAACCATGTCCCCATGCAGACCAAAACCATGTCCCCATGCAGACCAGAACCATGTCCCCATGCAGACCAGAACCATGTCACCATGCAGACAAGAACCATGTCCCCATGCAGACAATAAACATGTCCCCATGGAGAACAGAACCATGTCCTCATACAGACAAGAACCATATCTCCATGCAGACAATAACCATGTCCCCATGCAGACAAAAACCATGTCCCCATGCAGACAAGAACCATGTCACCATGCAGACAAGAACCATGTCCCCATGCAGACAATAAAGCTGTCCCCATGCAGACAAGAACCATGTCTGCATGCAGACAAGAACCATGTCTGCATGGAGACAAGAACCATGTCTCCATGCAGACAAGAACCATGTCCCAGTGCAGACAAGAACCATGTCCCCATTCAGACAGCAACCATGTCTACATGCAGACAAGAACCATGTCTGCATGGAGACAAGAACCATCTCTCCATGCAGACAAGAACCATGTCCCCATGCAGACAAGAACCATGTCCCCATTCAGACAGCAACCATATCCCCATGCAGACAAAAACCATGTCCCCATGCAGACAAGAACCATGTCCCCATGCAGACAAGAAATATGTCGCCATGCAGACAAGAACCATGTCACCATGTCTCCACGCAGACAAGAACCATCTCCCCACGCAGACAAGAACCATGTCCCCATGCAGACAAGAACCATGTCACTATGTCCCCATGCAGAAAAGAACAATGTCCCTATGCAAACAAGAACCATGTCTCCATGCAGATAAGAACCATGTCCCCATGCAGACAAGAACCATGTCACCATGTCCCCATGCAGACAAGAACCATGTCCCCATGCAGACAAGAACCATGTCCCCATGCAGACAAGAACCATGTCTCCATGCAGACATGAACCGTGTCCCCATGCAGACAAGAACCATGTCACCTTGTTCCCATGCAGACAAGAACCGTGTCCCCATGCAGACAAGAGCCATGTCCTTATGCAGACAAGAACCATGTCCCCATGCAGAAAAGAACCATGTATCCATGTCCCCACGCTGACAAGAACCATGTCTCCATGCAGACATGAACCGTGTCCCCATGCAGACAAGAACCATGTCACCTTGTTCCCATGCAGACAAGAACCGTGTCCCCATGCAGACAACAACCATGTCCCCATGCAGACAAGAACCATGTCTCCATGCAGACAGGAAACATGTCCCCATGCAGACAGGAACCATGTCCCCATGCAGACAAGAACCATGTCCCCATGCAGACCAGAACCATGTCCTCATGCAGACAAGAACCATGTCCCCATGCAGACAAGAACCATGTCCCCATGCAGACAAGAACCATGTCCTCCTGCAGACAAGAACCATGTCCCCATGCAGACAAGAAACATGTCCCCATGCAGACAAGAACCATGTCCCCATACAGACAGGAACCATATCTCCATGCAGACAAGAACCATGTAAGCATGCAGACAAGAACCATGTCTGCATGCAGACAAGAACCATGTCTTCATGCAGAAAAGAACCATGTCACCATGTCCACATGCAGTCAAGAACCATGTGCCCATGCAGACAGGAACCATGTCCCCATGCAGACAAGAACCATGTCCCCATGCAGACAAGAACCATGTCTCCATGCAGACAAGAACCATGTCCCCATGCAGACAAGAACCATGTCCCCATTCAGACAGCAACCATGTCTACATGCAGACAAGAACCATGTCTGCATGGAGACAAGAACCATCTCCCATGCAGACAAGAACCATGTCCCATGCAGACAAGAACCATGTCCCCATGTCAGACAAGAACCATGTCCCCATGCAGACAAAAACCATGTCCCCCATGCAGACAAGACCATGTCCCCATGTAGACAAGAACCATGTCCCATGCAGACAAGAACCATGTCACCATGTCTCCATGCAGACAGAACCATGTCCCCATGCAGACAAGAACCATGTCCCCATGCAGACAAGAACCATGTCACTATGTCCCCATGCAGAAAGAACATGTCCCTATGCAACAAGAACCATGTCTCCATGCAGACAAGAACCATGTCCCCATGCAGACAAGAACCATGTCACCATGTCCCCATGCAGACAAGAACCATGTCCCCATGCAGACAAGAACCATGTCCCCATGCAGACAAGAACCATGTCTCCATGCAGACATGAACCGTGTCCCCATGCAGACAAGAACCATGTCACCATGTCCCCATGCAGACAAGAACCGTGTCCCCATGCAGACAAGAGCCATGTCCTTATGCAGACAAGAACCATGTCCCATGCAGACAAGAACCATGTATCCATGTCCCCATGCAGACAAGAACCATGTCCCCACACTGACAAGAACCATGTCCCCATGCTGACAACAACCATGTCCCCATGCAGACAAGAACCATGTCTCCATGCAGACAGGAAACATGTCCCCATGCAGACAAGAACCATGTCCCCATGCAGACAAGAACCATGTCCCCATGCAGACCAGAACCATGTCCTCATGCAGACAAGAACCATGTCCCCATGCAGACAAGAAACATGTCCCCATGCAGACAAGAACCATGTCCTCATGCAGACAAGAACCATGTCCCCATGCAGACAAGAACCATGTCCCCATGCAGACAAGAACCATGTCCCCATACAGACAAGAACCATATCTCCATGCAGACAAGAACCATGTAAGCATGCAGACAAGAACCATGTCTGCATGCAGACAAGAACCATGTCTTCATGCAGAAAAGAACCATGTCACCATGTCCACATGCAGTCAAGAACCATGTGCCCATGCAGACAGGAACCATGTCCCCATGCAGACAAGAACCATGTCCCCATGCAGACAAGAACCATGTCCCCATGCAGACAAGAACCATGTCCCCATGCAGACAGTAACCATGTCCCCATGCAGACAAGAACCATGTCCCCATGCAGACAAGAACCATGTCTCCATGCAGACAAGAATCATGTCTCCATGCAGACAAGAACCATGTCTCCATGCAGACAGGAAACATGTCCCCATGCAGACAAGAACCATGTCCCCATGCAGACAAGAACCATGTCCCCATGCAGACAAGAACCATGTCCCCATGCAGACAAGAACCATGTCTTCATGCAGACAAGAACCATGTCACCATGTCCCCATGCAGACAAGAACCGTGTCCCCATACAGACAAGAACCATGTCACCATGTCCCCACGCAGACAAGAACCATGTCCCCACGCTGACAAGAACCATGTCCCCACGCTGACAAGAACCATGTCCCCATGCAGACAAGAACCATGTCTCCATGCAGACAGGAAACATGTCCCCATGCAGACAAGAACCATGTCCGCATGCAGACAGGAACCAATTCCCCATGCAGACAAGAACCATGTCCCCATGCAGACAAGAACCATGTCTTCATGCAGACAAGAACCATGTCAACATGTCCCCATGCAGACAAGAACCGTGTCCCAATGCAGACAAGAACCATGTCCCCATGCAGACAAGAACCATGTCTCCATGCAGACAAGAATCATGTCTCCATGCAGACAAGAACCATGTCTCCATGCAGACAGGAAACATGTCCCCATGCAGACAAGAACCATGTCCCCATGCAGACAAGAACCATGTCCCCATGCAGACAAGAACCATGTCACCATGTCCCCATGCAGACAAGAACCATGTGTCAACCATGTCCCATGCAGACAAGAAACCATGTCCCCATGCAGACAAGAACCATGTCCCCATGCAGACAAGAACCATGTCCCCATGCAGACAAGAACCATGTCCCCATGCAGACAAGAACCATGTCACCATGTCCCCATGCAGACAAGAACCATGTCCCCATGCAGACAAGAACCATGTCAACCATGTCCCCATGCAGACAAGAACCATGTCCCCATGCAGACAAGAACCATGTCCCCATGCAGACAAGAACCATGTCTCCATGCAGACAAGAACATGTCCCCATGCAGACAAGAACCATGTCCCATGCAGACAAGAACCATGTCCCCATGCAGACAAGAACCATGTCCCCATGCAGACAAGAACCATGTCCCCATGCAGACAAGAACCATGTCCCCATGCAGACAAGAACCATGTCCCCATGCAGACAAGAACCATGTCCCCATGCAGACAAGAACCATGTCCCCCATGCAGACAGAACCATGTCCCCATGCAGACAAGAACCATGTCCCCATGCAGACAAGAACCATGTCCCCATGCAGACCAAGAACCATGTCCCCATGCAGACAAGACAAGACCATGTCCCCATGCAGACAGAACCATGTCCCCATGCAGACAAGAACCATGTCCCCATGCAGACAAGAACCATGTCCCCCATGCAGACAAGAACCATGTCCCCATGCAGACAAGAACCATGTCCCCATGCAGACCATGAACCATGTCCCCCCCATGCAGACAAGAACCCATGTCCCCATGCAGACAAGAACCATGTCCCCATGCAGACAAGAACCATGTCCCCATGCAGACAAGAACCATGTCTCCATGCAGACAAGAACCATGTCCCCATGCAGACAAGAACCATGTCCCCATGCAGACAAGAACCATGTCCCATGCAGACCATGAACCATGTCCCCATGCAGACAAGAACCATGTCCCCATGCAGACCAGAACCATGTCCCCATGCAGACAAGAACCATGTCCCCATGCAGACAAGAACCATGTCCCCATGCAGACCATGAACCATGTCCCCATGCAGACAAGAACCATGTCCCCATGCAGACAAGAACCATGTCACCATGTCCCCATGCAGACAAGAACCATGTCCCCATGCAGACAAGAACCATGTCCCCATGCAGACAAGAACCATGTCCCCCATGCAGACAAGAACCATGTCCCCATGCAGACAAGAACCATGTCCCCATGCAGACAAGAACCATGTCCCATGCAGACAAGAACCATGTCCCCCATGCAGACAAGAACCATGTCCCCATGCAGACAAGAACCATGTCCCATGCAGACAAGAACCATGTCCCCATGCAGACAAGAACCATGTCCCCATGCAGACAAGAACCATGTCCCCATGCAGACAAGAACCATGTCCCCATGCAGACAAGAACCATGTCCCATGCAGACAAGAACCATGTCCCCATGCAGACAAGAACCATGTCCCCATGCAGAGACAAGAACCATGTCCCCATGCAGACAAGAACCATGTCCCCATGCAGACAGAACCATGTCCCCCATGCAGACAAGAACCATGTCCCCATGCAGACAAGAACCATGTCTGCATGCAGACAAGAACCATGTCCCCATGCAGACAAGAACCATGTCCCCATGCAGACAAGAACCATGTCCCCATGCAGACAAGAACCATGTCCCATGCAGACAAGAACCATGTCCCCATGCAGACAAGAACCATGTCCCCCATGCAGACAAGAACCATGTCCCCATGCAGACAAGAACCATGTCCCCATGCAGACAAGAACCATGTCCCCATGCAGACAAAACCATGTCCCCATGCAGACAGACAAGAACCATGTCCCCATGCAGACCAAGAACCATGTCCCCATGCAGACAAGAACCATGTCCCCATGCAGACAAGAACCATGTCCCCATGCAGACAAGAACCATGTCCCATGCAGACAAGAACCATGTCCCCATGCAGACAAGAACCATGTCCCCATGCAGACCAAGAAACCATGTCCCCATGCAGACAAGAACCATGTCCCCATGCAGACAAGAACCATGTCCCCATGCAGACAGAACCATGTCCCCATGCAGACAAGAACCATGTCCCCATGCAGACAAGAACCATGTCCCCATGCAGACAAGAACCATGTCCCCATGCAGACCAAAACCATGTCCCCATGCAGACAAGAACCATGTCCCCATGCAGACAAGAACCATGTCCCCCATGCAGACAAGAACCATGTCTCCCATGCAGACAAGAACCATGTCCCCCATGCAGACAAGAACCATGTCCCCATGCAGACAAGAACCATGTCCCATGCAGACAAGAACCATGTCCCCATGCAGACAAGAACCATGTCCCCATGCAGACAAGAACCATGTCCCCATGCAGACAAGAACCATGTCCCCATGCAGACAAGAACCATGTCCCCATGCAGACAAGAACCATGTCCCCATGCAGACAAGAACCATGTCCCCATGCAGACAAGAACCATGTCCCCATGCAGACAAGAACCATGTCCCCATGCAGACAAGAACCATGTCCCCCATGCAGACAAGAACCATGTCCCCATGCAGACAAGAACCATGTCCCCATGCAGACAAGAACCATGTCCCCATGCAGACAAGAACCATGTCCCCATGCAGACAGAACCATGTCCCCATGCAGACAAGAACCATGTCCCCCATGCAGACCAGAACCATGTCCCCATGCAGACAAGAACCATGTCCCCATGCAGACAAGAAACCATGTCCCCATGCAGACAAGAACCATGTCCCCATGCAGACAAGAACCATGTCCCCATGCAGACAGGAACCATGTCCCCATGCAGACAAGAACCATGTCCCCATGCAGACAAGAACCCATGTCCCCATGCAGACAAGAACCATGTCCCCATGCAGACAAGAACCATGTCCCCATGCAGACAAGAACCATGTCCCCATGCAGACAAGAACCATGTCCCCATGCAGACAAGAACCATGTCCCCATGCAGACAAGAACCATGTCCCCATGCAGACAAGAACCATGTCCCATGCAGACAAGAACCATGTCCCCATGCAGACAGAACCATGTCCCCATGCAGACAAGAACCATGTCCCCATGCAGACAGAACCATGTCCCCATGCAGACAAGAACCATGTCCCCATGCAGACCAAGAACCATGTCCCCATGCAGACAGAACCATGTCCCCATGCAGACAAGAACCATGTCCCCATGCAGACAAGAACCATGTCCCCATGCAGACAAGAACCATGTCCCCATGCAGACAAGAACCATGTCCCCCATGCATGACAAGAACCATGTCCCATGCAGACAAGAACCATGTCCCCATGCAGACAAGAACCATGTCCCCATGCAGACAAGAACCATGTCCCCATGCAGACACCAACCATGTCCCATGCAGACAAGAACCATGTCCCCATGCAGACAAGAACCATGTCCCCATGCAGACAAGAACCATGTCCCCATGCAGACAAGAAACCATGTCCCATGCAGACAAGAACCCATGAACCACCATGTCCCATGCAGACAAGAACCATGTCCCCATGCAGACAAGAACCATGTCCCATGCAGACAAGAACCATGTCCCCATGCAGACAGAACCATGTCCCCATGCAGACAAGAACCATGTCCCCATGCAGACAAGAACCATGTCCCCATGCCCATGAGACAAGAACCATGTCCCCATGCAGACAAGAACCATGTCCCCATGCAGACCAGAACCATGTCCCCATGCAGACCAGAACCATGTCCCCATGCAGACAAGAACCATGTCCCCATGCAGACAAGAACCATGTCCCCATGCAGACAAGAACCATGTCCCCATGCAGACAAGAACCATGTCCCCATGCAGACAAGAACCATGTCCCCATGCAGACAAGAACCATGTCCCCATGCAGACAAGAACCATGTCCCCATGCAGACAAGAACCATGTCCCCATGCAGACAAGAACCATGTCCCCATGCAGACAAGAACCATGTCCCCATGCAGACAAGAACCATGTCCCCATGCAGACAAGAACCATGTCCCCATGCAGACAAGAACCATGTCCCCATGCAGACAAGAACCATGTCCCATGCAGACCAGAACCATGTCCCCATGCAGACAAGAACCATGTCCCCATGCAGACAAGAACCATGTCCCATGCAGACAAGAACCATGTCCCCATGCAGACAAGAACCATGTCCCCATGCAGACCAGAACCATGTCCCATGCAGACAAGAACCATGTCCCCATGCAGACAAGAACCATGTCCCCATGCAGACAAGAACCATGTCCCCATGCAGACAAGAACCATGTCCCCATGCAGACAAGAACCATGTCCCCCCATGCAGACAAGAACCATGTCCCATGCAGACCAAGAACCATGTCCCCATGCAGACAAGAACCATGTCCCCATGCAGACAAGAACCATGTCCCATGCAGACAAGAACCATGTCCCCATGCAGACAAGAACCATGTCCCCATGCCAGACAAGAACCATGTCCCCATGCAGACAAGAACCATGTCCCCATGCAGACAAGAACCATGTCCCCACCATGCAGACAAGAACCATGTCCCATGCAGACAAGAACCATGTCCCCATGCAGACAAGAACCATGTCCCCATGCAGACAGAACCATGTCCCCATGCAGACAAGAACCATGTCCCATGCAGACAAGAACCATGTCCCCATGCAGACAAGAACCATGTCCCCATGGAGACAAGAACCATGTCCCCATGCAGACAAGAACCATGTCCCCATGCAGACCAAGAACCATGTCCCCATGCAGACAAGAAAGAACCATGTCCCCATGCAGACCAGAACCATGTCCCCATGCAGACAAGAACCATGTCCCCATGCAGACAAGAACCATGTCCCCATGCAGACAAGAACCATGTCCCATGCAGACAAGAACCATGTCCCCATGCAGACAAGAACCATGTCCCATGCAGACAAGAACCATGTCCCCATGGAGACAAGAACCATGTCCCCATGCAGACAGAACCATGTCCCCATGCAGACAAGAACCATGTCCCCATGCAGACAAGAACCATGTCCCCATGCAGACAAGAACCATGTCCCCATGCAGACAAGAACCATGTCCCCATGGAGACAAGAACCATGTCCCCATGCAGACAAGAACCATGTCCCCATGCAGACAAGAACCATGTCCCCATGCAGACAAGAACCATGTCCCCATGCAGACAAGAACCATGTCCCCATGCAGACAAGAACCATGTCCCCATGCAGACCATGAACCATGTCCCCATGCAGACAAGAACCATGTCCCCATGGACAAGAACCATGTCCCCATGCAGACAAGAACCATGTCCCCATGGAGACAAGAACCATGTCCCCATGCAGACAAGAACCATGTCCCCATGCAGACAGAGACCAACATGTCCCATGCAGACAAGAACCATGTCCCCATGCAGACAAGAACCATGTCCCCATGCAGACAAGAACCATGTCCCCATGCAGACAAGAAACCATTTCCCCATGCAGACAAGAACCATGTCCCATGCAGACAAGAACCATGTCCCCATGCAGACAAGAACCATGTCCCCATGCAGACAAGAACCATGTCCCCATGCAGACCAGAACCATGTCCCCATGCAGACAAGAACCATGTCCCCATGCAGACAAGAACCATGTCCCCATGCAGACAAGAACCATGTCCCATGCAGACAAGAACCATGTCCCCATGCAGACAAGAACCATGTCCCCATGCAGACAAGAACCATGTCCCATGCAGACAAGAACCATGTCCCATGCAGACCATGTCCCCATGCAGACAAAACCATGTCCCCATGCAGACAAGAACCATGTCCCCATGCAGACAAGAACCATGTCCCCATGCAGACAAGAACCATGTCCCCATGCAGACAAGAACCATGTCCCATGCAGACAAGAACCATGTCCCATGCAGACAAGAACCATGTCCCCATGCAGACAAGAACCATGTCCCCATGGAGACAAGAACCATGTCCCCATGCAGACAAGAACCATGTCCCCATGCAAGACAAGAACCATGTCCCCATGCAGACAAGAACCATGTCCCCATGCAGACCAGAACCATGTCCCCATGCAGACAAGAACCATGTCCCCATGCAGACAAGAACCATGTCCCATGCAGACAAGAACCATGTCCCATGCAGACAAGAACCATGTCCCCATGCAGACAAGAACCATGTCCCCATGAAGACAAGAAACCATGTCCCATGCAGACAAGAACCATGTCCCCATGCAGACCAAGAACCATGTCCCCATGCAGACAAGAACCATGTCCCCATGCAGACAAGAACCATGTCCCCATGCAGACAAGAACCATGTCCCCAGCATGTCATGACAAGAACCATGTCCCCATGCAGACAAGAACCATGTCCCCCATGCAGACAAGAACCATGTCCCCATGCAGACAAGAACCATGTCCCCATGCAGACAAGAACCATGTCCCCATGCAGACAAGAACCATGTCCCCATGCAGACAAGAACCATGTCCCATGCAGACAAGAACCATGTCCCCATGCAGACAAGAACCATGTCCCCATGCAGACAAGAACCATGTCTCCATGCAGACAAGAACCATGTCCCATGCAGACAAGAACATGTCCCCATGCAGACAAGAACATGTCCCATGCAGACAAGAACCATGTCCCCATGCAGACAAGAACCATGTCCCCATGCAGACAAGAACCATGTCCCATGCAGACAAGAACCATGTCCCCATGAGACAAGAACCATGTCCCCATGCAGACAAGAACCATGTCCCCATGTCCCATGGACCCATGTCCCCATGCAGACAAGAACCATGTCCCATGCAGACAAAAACCATGTCCCCATGAGACAAGAACCATGTCCCCATGCAGACAGAACCATGTCCCCATGCCTGCCAATTGAAAGGAGACCCAGTCTGCAGGTCCAGAGTGGTTTCTGGTTCAGGTCCAGAGAGGTTCATCCCTCTGAAGGACCACTGGCTTCAATAGAACGACTGTTGGGGAGTTCTATGATAATCTGGCAGTAGTCATGGACAGGTGGGTGAACTGATTGTTCCTAATGCATGTGTTTTATTCTCTAAAATTAAATAGTTTAGATTCCCTTTCTCCTTATCTTTAACAGGCATAATTCCCCCCCACATGATTTTTAATTCAATTCAATTCAATTCAATTTTATTTGTATAGCGTCTGTTACAATGACAATTGTCTCTAGGCGCTTTACAGAGACCCAAATCATGACCCCTGAGCAAATCATTAACTAAAATTATAATATTAAATCCAATCAATGATAATGGCAGGTAAAAAACTCCCAAAGAGGGAGAAAAAAACCTTTATACCAAACAGTGGCAAGGAAAAACTCCACTTTAAGAGGAAGAAACCTTGAGCAGGACCTGGCTCATATGGGGGG
>JAGFBZ010003011.1:0-80313 GCA_018398805.1 Hirundichthys speculiger
CAGAACCATTCAGACCATCCCAGAAACCTTCCAGGCCAAGAAACCATCGAGACAACCAGAACCTTCCAGACCAACCAGAACTTCCTAGACCACCACAACCTTCCAGACCAACCAGAACCTTCCAGACTGACCCAGACCTTCAAGACCAAAACAACCTTCCAGACCAACAGAACCTTCCAGGACCGACCAGAACCATCCGACCAACCACAACCTTCCAGACCAGACCACGAACTTTCGCCACACAAACTTTTCCAGAACCAACCTCCAGACAACCAGAACCATCCACTACCTCGAACCTCCAGAACCATCCCCAACAACTTCTTAGACTACCACAGTCTTCCAACCCAGAACCTTCCAGACCAACCCCAACCAAACCTCCTAGACCACAACAATCTTCCAGACCAACAGAACCGTCCAGACTAACCTGAACCTTACAGACCGACCAGAACCATCCAGACTAACACAGACCTCCTAGACCACAACAACCTTCCAGACCAACCAGAACCTTCCAGACCAACGGAACCATCCCAAAAACCTCCACCAACCAGGACCAACAAGACCAACCAGAACTTCCTAGACCACCACAACTTCCCAGAACCAGAACCAGACTAAAAAAAAGACCAGACCACCAACCAACCCCAACCTTCCAGACCAACTTTCCAGACCAACCACCACTTCCAGACCGACCAGAACCATTCCAGACCAACCCAGAACCTCCACACACAACAATCTTCCAGACCAACCAAAACCTTCCAGACCAACGCACCCTCCAACTTTCCAGACCAACCAGAACTCCAGACCAGAACCCATCCAACCCAGAACTTCTACCGACCTTCTGGAACCAAACCTTCCAGACCGACCAGAAACCATCCAAACCAACCCACAAACCCCTAGACCACAACAACCTTCCGACCAACTCCAACCTTCCAGACCAACCAGAACCAGAACCTTCCAGACCAACCCACAACCTCCTAGACCACAACAACCTTCCAGACCAACCAGAACCGTCCAGACTAACCTGAACCTTACAGACCGACCAGAACCATCCAGACTAACACAGAACCTCCTAGACCACAACAACCTTCCAGACCAACCAGAACCTTCCAGACCGACAGGAACCGTCAAGACAAACGCAGAACCTTCCAGACCAACCAGAATAATCCAGACCAACCAGAACCTTCAAGACCAACCAGAACTTCCTAGACCACCACAACCTTCCAGACCAACCAGAACCATCCAGACTAACCCAGACCCTCCTAGACCACAACAGCCTTCCAGACCAAACAGAACCTTCCAGACCAACCTGAACCTTCCAGACCAACCTGGACATTACAGACCGACCAGAACCATTCAGACTAACCCAGAACCTCCTAGACCACAACAACCTTCCAGACCAACCAGAACCTTCCAGACCGAAAGGAACCATCCAGACAAACCCAGAACCTTCCAGACAAACCAGAATCATCCAGACCAACCAGAACCTTCCAGACAAACCAGAACTTTCCAAACAAACTCAGAACCTCCTAGACCATAACAACCTTCCAGACCAATCAGAATCTTCCAGACCAACCAGATCCTTCCAGACCACAGCAACCTTTCAGACCAACCAGAACCTTCCATGCCAATCAGAACCATCCAGACCAACTCAGAAACTTCCAGGCCAACTAGAACCATCCTTACAAACCAGAACCTTCCAGACCAACCCAGAACTTCCTGGACCACCACAACCATCCAGACCAACCAGAACCTTCCAGACTAACCCAGAACCTTCAAGACCACAACAACCTTCCAGTCCAACCATAACCTTCCAGACCGACCAGAACTATCCAGACAAACCCAGGACCTCCTAGACGACAACAACCTTCAAGACCAACCAGAACCTTCCAGACCAACCCAGAACCTTATAGACCAAAGCACCCTTCCAGACCAACCACAACGTTCCAGAACAACCAGAAACTTCCAGACCAACCCAGAACCTCCAAGACCAACCAGAACCTTCCAGACAAACCAAAACCTTCCAGACAAACCAAGAACCTTCCAGACCACAACAACCTTCCAGACAAACCAGAACCTTCCTGACCATCCAGAACATTCCAGACCACAGCAACTTCCAGACCAACCAGAACCTTCCACAGAAACCAGAACCTTCCAAACGAACCCAGAACCTCCTAGACCACAACAACCTTCTATACCAACCAGAATCTTCCAGACCAACCAGAACCTTCCAGACCAACCAGAGCCTTCAAGACTAACCAGAACCATTCAGACCATCGCAGAACCTTCCAGACCAACGAGAACCATCAAGACCAACCAGAACCTTCCAGACCAACGCAGAACCTCATAGACCACAGCAACTTTCCAGACCAACCAGAACCATCCAGACTAACCTAGAACCTTCCAGACCAACAAGAACGATCCAGACCAACCCAGAACTTCCTAGACTACCACAACCTTCCAGACTAACCAGAACCTTCCTAACCATCCAGAACATTCCAGACCACAGCAACTTCCAGACCAACAAGAACCTCCCAGACCAACCAGAACCTTCCACAGAAACCAGAACCTTCCAAACGAACCCAGAACCTCCTAGACCACAACAATTTTCCAGACCAACCAGAATCTTCCAGACCAACCAGAACCTTCCAGACCAACGCAGAACCTCATAGACCACAGCAAGTTTCCAGACCAACCAGAACCATCCAGACTAACCTAGAACCTTCCAGACCAACAAGAACGATCCAGACCAACCCAGAACTTCCTAGACTACCACAACCTTCCAGACTAACCAGAACCTTCTGGACCAACCAGAACCTTCCAGACCGACCAGAACCATCCAAACCAACCCACAACCTCCTAGACCACAACAACCTTCCAGACCAACCAGAACCTTCCAGACCAATCCACAACCTCCTAGACCACAACAATCTTCCAGACCAACCTGAACCGTCCAGACTAACAAGAACCTTACAGACCGACCAGAACCATCCAGACTAACACAGAACCTCCTAGACCACAACAATCTTCCAGACCAACCCGAACCGTCCAGACTAACCGGAACCTTCCAGACCAATGGGAACCATCCAGACAAACCCAGAACCTTCCAGACCAAACAGAATCATCCAGACCAACCAGAACCTTTAAGACCAACCACAACTTCCTAGACCACCACAACCTTCCAGACCAACCACAACCTTCCAGACCAACCAGAACCTTCCAGACTAACCCAGAACCCCCTAGACCACAACAACCTTCCAGACCAACCAGAACTTTCCAGACCAACCAGAACCATCCAGGCCAACCCAGAACCTCCTAGACCACAACAACCTCCCAGACCAACCAGAACTTCCTAGACCACCACAACCTTCCAGACCAACCAGAACCTTCTAGACCGACCAGAACCTTCCAGACCAACCCAGAACTTTCTAGACCACCACAACCTTCCAGACCAACCAGAACCTTCCAAACCGATCAGAACCATAAAGGCCAGCCCAGAACTTCCTAGACTACCACAACCTTCCAGACTAACCAGAACCCTCTGGACAAACCAGAACCTTCCAGACCGACCAGAACCATCCAGGCCAACCCAGAACCTTCCAGACCAACCAGAACCTCCCAGACCAACCAGAACCTTTAAGACAAACCCAGAACTTCCTATACCACCACAACCTTCCAGACCAACCAGAACCTTCTCGACCGACCAGAACCTTCTAGACCAACCCAGAACTTTCTAGACCACCACAACCTTCCAGACCAACCAGAACCTTCCAGACCGATCAGAACCATAAAGGCCAACCCAGAACTTCCTAGACTACCACAACCTTCCAGACTAACCAGAACCCTTTGGACCAACCAGAACCTTCCAGACCGACCAGAACCATCCCGACCAACCCAGAACCTCCTAGACCACAGCAACCTTCCAGACCAACCAGAACCTCCCAGACCAACCAGAACCTTCCAGACCGACCAGAACCATCCCGACCAACCCAGAACCTCCTAGACCAGAGCAACCTTCCAGACCAACTAGAACTTCCCAGACCAACCAGAACCTTCCAGACCAACTAGAACCATCCAGACTAACCTAGAACCTTCCAGACCAACCAGAAACCTTACAGACTAACCCAGAACCTTCCAGACCAACCAGAACATTCCAGACCAACCCAGAACTTCCTAGACAAACACAACCTTCCAGACTAACCAGAATCTTCTGGACCAACCAGAACCTTCCAGACCAACCAGAAAAATCCAGACCAACCTAGAACCTCCTAGACCACAAGAACCTTCCAAACCGACTAGAACCTTCCAGACCAACCAGAACTTTCCAGACCAACCAGAACCATCCAGACCAACCAGAACCTCCCAGACCAACCAGAACATTCCAGACCAACCCAGAACATCCTAGACTACCACAACCTTCCAGACAAACCCAGAACCTTCCAGACCAACCACAACCTTGCATACCAACCCAGAACCTCCTAGACCACAACAACCTTCCAGACCGACCAGAACCTTCCAGACAACCAGAACCATCCAGACCAACCAGAACTTTCCAGACCAACCCAGAACTTCCTAGACCACCACAACCTTTTAGACCAACTGGAACCTTCCAGACCAACCAGAACCATCCAGACCAACCCAGAACCTCCTAGACCACAAGAACCTTCCAGACCGACTATAACCATCCAGACCAACCCAGAACCTCCTAGACCACCACAACCTTCCAGACCAACCAGAACCTCCCAGACCAACCAGAACATTCCAGACCAACCCAGAACATCCTAGACTACCACAACCTTCCAGACTAACCAGAACCTTCTGGACCAACCAGAACCTTCCAGACCGACCAGAACCATCGAGGCCAACCCAGAACCTCCTAGACCACAAGAACCTTTCAGACCGACGAGAACCATCCAGACCAACCCAGAACCTCCTAGACCACAACAACATTCCAGACCGACCAGAACCATCCAGGCCAACCCAGAACCTTCCAGACTAACCAGAACCTTCTGGACAAACCAGAACCTTCCAGACCAACCCAGAACTTCCTAGACCACAACAACCTTCCAGACTGACCAGAACCATCCAGACAAACCCAGAACCTTCCAGACCAACCACAACCTTGCAAACCAACCCAGAACCTCGTAGACCACAACAACCTTCCAGACCGACCAGAACCTTCCAGACAACCAGAACCATCCAGACCAACCAGAACTTTCCAGACCAATCCAGAACGTCCTAGACCACCACAACCTTTCAGACCAACTGGAACCTTCCAGACCAACCAGAACTATCCAGACCAACCCAGAACCTCCTAGACCACAACAACCTTCCAGACCAACCAGAACTTTCCAGACCGACCAGAACCATCCAGGCCATCCCAGAACCTTCCAGACCAACCAGAAGCTCCCAGACCAACCAGAACCTTTAAGACCAACCCAGAAATTCCTAGACCACCACAACCTTCCAGACCAACCAGAACCTTCTAGACCGACCAGAACCTTCCAGACCAACCCAGAACCTCATAGATCACAACAACCTTCCAGACCAACCACAACCTTCCAGACCAACCAGAACCATCCAGACCAACCCAGAACTTCCTAGAGTACCACACCTTTCAGACTAACCAGAACCTTCTGGACCAACCAGAACCTTCCAGACCGACCAGAACCATCCAAAAAACCCAGAACCTCATAGACCACAACATTGTTCCAGACCAACCAGAACCTTATAGACAGACCAGAACCATCCAGACAAACCCAGAACCTCCTAGACCAACCATAACCTTCCAGACCAACTAGAACCATCCAGACTAACCCAGGACCTTCCAGACCAACCAGAGCCTTACAGACTAACCCTTAACCTTCGAGACCAACCCAGAACTTCCTAGACTACAGCAACCTTCCAGACTAACCAGAACCTTCTGCACCAACCAGAACCTTCCAGACCGACCAGAACCATCCAGACCAACCCAGAACCTCCTAAACCACAACAACCTTCCAGACCGACCAGAACCATCCAGACAAACCCAGAACCTTTCAGACCGACCACAACCTTCCAGACCAACCCAGAACCTCCTAGACCACCACAACCTTATAGACCACCACAACCTTCCAGACCAACCACAACCTTCCAGACGACCAGAACCTCCCAGACCAACCAGAACCTCCCAGATCAACCAGAACTGTCCAGACCACAGCAACCTTCCAGACCAACCAGAACCTTCCAGACCAACCCAGAAACTCCCAGACCAACCAGAACCTTCTAGATCAACCAGAACCTCCCAGACCAACCAGAAGAGATTGCTCATTTAATTCAATTCTTCAAGAGGAGGAAACCCTGAACTCTTAAAGTGGAGTTTTTTCTTGCTACTGTTTGGTTTAAATGTTTTTTTATCCCTCTGTGTGAGTTTTTCTTGCCATTATCCTTGATTAGGATTTAATATTATAATTTTAGATAATGATATTTGCTCGAGGGTCATGCTCTGGGTCTCTGTAAAGACCTGGAGCCAACTGACATTGTAACAGACGCTATACAAATAAAATAGAATAAAATTGATTTTAAGTGTTTTCTCTTTTATTTGTACATCAATAATAGATCAGATTAACCTATCCCTAAAATCAGGATATAAACCACAGGTTTTTAAAGTCTCAGTAATTAAACCTTTATCAAAAAATATCTCTCCAAGTCTCAGTAATTAGATTATTGATTAACAGTGACTTATTGCGCGGCAATGGGCGTGTCTTTTGCCCTTTCCACAAATTCGGAATCTTGCGATCGCGGGGTTAGAAAAGAGGGTAGAGGGTGTTCTGACCACCTGCTACCCCCAGCGGCTGTGCGTCTTGGCGCAGCTGTGCGTCTTTGTGCGTCTTGGCGCAGCTGTGCGCACAGCCGCTGCTGAGGATATGTTCAAGATAACTCAAAAAGTTATGGATGGATTTTGATGAAATTTTTTAGGAGTTGCCAGAAATGTGAAAAGGAAGAACTGATTTTATTTTGGGTGTGATCCGGAAGAAATCCTGGATTCTGGATCACTTTCAAATTTTCGATAACATTGCGCTGTTAAGATTTAGTTGTTTCTTGAACCCTAAAGCAACCACAGTGGAGACAGGAAAGGAGTTCTGGAATTTTAAGAGTTTCATTATCTCAGAAGTAAAAAAGGAGGATTCGAGGATTGGCAACCAAACTAACAATCCAGGGGACGACGAAGGCATGGAGGTGGCACTGCGAATGGCTGGATCAGGCGTTTCTATGAGAAGATCTGGCGACGAGTCTGTTAGAATGCAGGACTTTTGAAGGCTGTGGTGTTGACTGAATAGGTACAGGTGTGCAGTGCCACACCTGGGCTGCTGGTCAGATGGGAAGGGGAAACAGAGGTGGATCTGAGTGTCTATGTAGAGGATTGAAGGTGGCGCAGTGGGTTGTGCTCACGGGCCCCAGAAAATTGCAGGTTCACAACCCAGCTTGGGATCGTAACGTGTGGTCAATGGGGTGGGAAATTTTGTTTCTCAAAATCTCTGTTAAAAAGGAGTTAAATAAAATTTGGTGAAGATCAGTGGTTTTTCTGTTTATGTAGGAGCAGTTAAAACAGGCCGGTCAAATTTGACCGGGAACACTAAAGTAAGGGTGGAGAAACGAACACGACACAAAGGTTAAAAAAAAGTGGCAGGGGCAGGGGTGTAAATTCACTATCAAAATAAAACACTGTAAATAAGACTTCTGAATTTTAGCTAACATCTTCACCTTTTTTTGTTGCCTGACGAGCAGTTTTACAGGGGGGATGATTTTGATCGTTTTTATTTTAGGGGGGATGCCATCCGCCCTCATCCCCCCTCAACTCGAGTACAGGTTAGAGCTAATTATGTACACACGTGGACAAAATTGTTGGTACCCCTCAGTTAAAGAAGGAAAAACCCACAATTCTCACTGAAATCACTTGAAACTTACAAAAGTAACAATAAATAAAAAATTTTTGAAAATCAAATAATCAAAATCAGCCAGCCAATTTGAATTGTTGATTAACATAATTATTTAAAAAAACAAACTAATGAAATAGGGCTGGACAAAAATGATGGTACCTCTATAAAAGATTGAAAACTATTTGACCAGAGTGACATGATTAACTCAGGTGTGTCCTTTAACTGACATCACAGGTGTTTACAAACTCATAATCAGTCAGTCTGCCTATTTAAAGGCAGACAAGTAGTCACTTTGCTGTTTGGTGAAAAGGTGTGTACCACACTGAACATGGACAACAGAAAGCGAAGGAGAGAATTGTCCCAGGACATCCGAAAAAGAATTATAGACAAACATCTTAAAGGTAAAGGCTATAAGACCATCTCTAAACAGCTTGAAGTTCCTGTGACAACAGTGGCTCATATTATTCAGAAGTTCAAGACCCACGGGACAGTAGCCAACCTCCCTGGACGTGGCTGTAAGAGGAAAATTGATGACAAATTGAAGAAACGGATCGTTCGAATTGTGTCCAAAGAGCCCAGAACAACCTCCAAAGAAATTAAAGGTGAACTCCAAGGCCAAGATACATCAGTGTCAGATCGCACCATTCGTCGTTGTTTGAGCCAAAGTGGACTTCATGGGAGACGACACCACTGCTGAAAAAAATCATAAAAAAGCGAGACTGGAATTTGCAAAAATGCATGTTGACAAGCCACAAAGCTTCTGGGAGAATGTCCTTTGGACAGATGAGACCAAACTGGAGCTTTTTGGTAAGGCACATCAACTTTATGTTCATAGACTCAAAAACCAAGCATACGAAGAAAAGAACACTGTCCCTACGGTGAAACATGGAGGACGCTCAGTAATGTGTTGGGGCTACTTTGCTGCATCTGGCACAGGGTGTCTTGAATGTGTGCAAGGTAAAATGAAATCTGAAGGCTATCAAGGCATTCTGGAGAGAAATGTGCTGCCTAGTGTCAGAAAGCTTGGTCTCAGTTGCAGGTCATGGGACAGGACAACGATCCAAAACACACAGCCAAAAACACCCAAGAATGGCTGAGAGGAAAGCGTTGGACTATTCTAAAGTGGCCTTCCATGAGCCCAGATCTGAATCCCATTGAACATCTGTGGAAGGAGCTGAAACATGCCATTTGGAGAAGACACCCATCAAACCTGAGACAACTGGAGCAGTTTGCTCATGAGGAGTGGGCCAAAATACCTGTTGACAGCTGCAGAACGCTCATTGACAAATACAGAAATCGTTTAATTGCAGTGATTGCCGCAAAAGGTTGTGCAACAAAATATTAAGTTATGGGTACCATCATTTTTGTCCAGCCCTATTTCATTAGTTTGTTTTTTTAAATAATTATGTTAATCAACAATTCAAAAGTGATGGCTGATTTTGATTATTTGATTTTCAATAAATTTTTATTTATTGTTACTTTTGAAAGTTTCAAGTGATTTCAGTGAGAATTGTGGGTTTTTCCTTCTTTAACTGAGGGGTACCAACAATTTTGTCCACATGTGTATATATCAGTGCAGAGGAGGAGGAGGAAGGAAGAGGAGGAAGCTCTACAGCTTCCTCCTCAGCTAGAGTCCTACAGGTAGAGTCCCAGATGAGCTGCCCATGAGAGCTGCTCTGATCTGGGTGAAAAGACGCTCCATAGCAGTTTGCAGGTACCGCAACCTGCTCTTAAAGGCAATGGCTACTGACGCACTGATTGGTTAAACAGGTGGAACGCCCTATCCATTTCCATGCATAATGTACACATAATAAAGCGGTTTGCGCAGGTAATATTACAGGTTTCAGGAGGTGGAAGATTGCGTTCTTTGCGGGGGAACGCCCCTCCTGCTACCTGATATCCCTTAATAGCAGCTTTAGGAGGTTTGGCGCAAGATCGGGCCCTGTGGGCCAACCGCTATATTATGCTACATTATGCATGGGAGTGGTTAGGGCGCTCCATATCCTCAGCAGCGGCTGTGCGCACAGCTGTGCCAAGACGCACCAAGATGCACAGCTGGGCCAAGAAACTCTCGTGGCGGTTCTGGCGGCGGTTCTCGTGGCTCTGCCTGAGCGTGTTTACCGGGAGCGCATCAACTATCTGGGACTTTCAAGTAGCTGATAGGAATTGTCTGTGTAAAAATATTTTTACCTCCAGGAAGGTTATGTTTTGCCGGCGTGTCTTTGCTGGCGTTTTTCTGTCTGTCTGTCTTTCTGTCTGTGTACAAGATAACTCAGAAAGTTATGGATGGATTTTGATGAAATAGCCCTTCAAGCAATCTGTAAATCGCTATACGGGAGAACTGTTATGCTTGGCGAAGGTCTGCGACCTCCGAGTGCTTCTCTAGTTAAGAAATGCTTTCCTGGAAGCTCACTGCGCCATGACGCACAGCCGCTGGGAGCGGTGCTTTTTAAAATACTGCAGAACGGATCACTGGATGAGCATTGAGCCAGAGGAACAGGTATGATGACATCTACCTTCTACCACTGAGAACATCTCAGGTGCTCCAAGCGCAAGGAGAGGATCAGAGGGATACGAGCACAGTACAAGAAACTCCACAACAGAGTTGTGTGATCTCCTCGTTTCCTCCAAACATCTGGATGAGATCATACCACAGCTGTACAGACATCCTCTGCCCTTAAGAGAATAATATTGTATGCAAGTAATACAGTGATGCATAATCGAGAGGTAGAGCCATTTGTGCAGTCCACATGTGACTGGATGGACGAGCAATGACACGAATTGGACGAACTCTTTTACGCGTCGACATGCCGGTTGTGCTTTCCACAAACTCATTATCTTGCGGTACCGGTATCTTGCGGGTTTAAGATAGAGGGAAGCAGGTGGTCAGACCACCTGCTACCCTCTATCCCAACCCCGTGATCACAAGATACTGTGGAAATATATTTGTGGAAAGGGCAAAAGACACGCCCATTGCTGCGCCTACAATGTGAGTAAGGGAGTCGGCATAATGGGTGCCAACTTTAGGGAGCGGAAGATTGCATTAGCGGTTGGCGGAGGTTCCTAAATCCTAAATCAGCAATTTGCAGGTAGTGGGTGTAAGATCGGGCCCTTAGAGTTCAGAAACCTGATATTCAGTCCACATCTGATTAAGATCTTTGGTCTCTAGATGTCTGTCAGGATTTATTTTTATCAGGTTGTTTTGGTTCCTCTATCAGGTCTTGGTGGACTTTTGGAGGACAGAGAATCACCCTGGATCATCATGACCCTGCTGACCCTGCAGCATCCTGACCTCCAACCTGGACCATCCTGACCTACACCCTGGAGCATCCTGACCTCCACCCTGGAGCATCCTGACCTCCACCCTGGAGCATCCTGACCTACACCCTGGACCATCCTGACCTCCACCTTGGAGCATCTTGACCTCCACCCTGGAACATCTTGACCTCCACCCTGAACCATCTTGACCTACAACCTGGATCATCCTGACCTCCACCCTAAACAATCCTGACTTCCATCCCTGTAGCATTCTGACCTCCACCCTGGATCATCCTGACCTCCACCCTGGAGCATCCTGGCCTCCACCATCATCTGACCTCCACCCTGCAGCATCCTGACCTCCACCCTGAATCATCTGACCTCCACCCTGGACCATCCTGACCTCCATCTTGGACCATCCTGACCTCCACCCTGCAGCATTCTGAATTCCACCCTGGATCATCCTGACCTCCAACCTGGATCATCTGACCTCCACACTGGATCATCCTGACCTCCACCCTGGAGCATCCTGACCTCCACCCTGGATCATCTGACCTCCACCCTGCAGCATCCTGACCTCCACCATGAATCATCTGACCTCGACCCTGGACCATCCTGACCTCCATCCTGGATCATCCTGACCTCCACCCTGCAGCATTCTGACATCCACACTGGATCACCCTGACCTCCACCCTGCAGCATCCTGACCTCCACCCTGAATCATCTGACCTCCACCCTGGACCATCCTGACCCCCACACTGGATCATCCTGACCTCCACCCGGGAGCATCCTGACCTCCACCCTGCAGCATCCTGACCTCCACACTGGATCATCCTGACCTCCACCCTGCAGCATTCTGACCTCCACACTGGATCATCCTGACCTCCACCCTGGAGCATCCTGACATCTACCCTGAACCATCATGACCGCCAGCCTGGACCATCCTGACCTCCATCCTGGATCATCCTGACCTCCACCCTGCAGCATTCTGACCTCCACCCTGGAGCATCCTGACCTCCACCCTGGAGCATCCTGACCTACACCCTGGACCATCCTGACCTCCACCCTGGAGCATCTTGACCTCCACCCTGGAACATCTTGACCTCCACCCTGAACCATCCTGACCTACAACCTGGATCATCCTGACCTCCACCCTAAACCATCCTGACTTCCACCCTGGAGCATCCTGACCTCCACCCTGGAGCATCCTGACCTACACCCTGGACCATCCTGATCTCCACCTTGGAGCATCTTGACCTCCACCCTGGAACATCTTGACCTCCACCCTGAACCATCTTGACCTACAACCTGGACCATCCTGACCATCACCCTGCAGCATTCTGACTTCCACCCTGTATCATCCTGACCTCCACCCTGGATCATCTGACCTCCACACTGGATCATCCTGACCTCCACCCTGGAGCATCCTGACCTCCACCCTGGATCATCTGACCTCCACCCTGCAGCATCCTGACCTCCACCGTGAATCATCTGACCTCGACCCTGGACCATCCTGACCTCCATCCTGGGTCATCCTGACCTCCACCCTGCAGCATTCTGACCTCCACCCTGGATCATCCTGACCTCCACCCTGAAGCATTCTAACATCCACCACTGGATCACCCTGACCTCCACCCTGAAGCATTCTAACATCCACACTGGATCACCCTGACCTCCACCCTGGAGCATTCTGACCTCCACCCTGGGTCATCTGACCTCCACCCTGCAGCATCCTGACCTCCACCTGATCATCTGACCTCCACCCTGAGCATCCTGACCTCTACCTGAACCTCCTGACCTCCTGGATCCTGACCTCACCCTGGACCATCCTGACCTCCACCCTGGACCATCCTGACCCCCCACACTGGATCATCCTGACCTCCACCCGGGAGCATCCTGACCTCCACCCTGCAGCATCCTGACCTCCACACTGGATCATCCTGACCTCCACCCTGGAGCATCCTGACCTCTACCCTGAACCCTCCTGACCTCCACCCTGGATCATCTGACCTCCACCCTGGATCATCCTGACCTCCACCCTGCAGCATCCTGACCTCCACACTGGATCATCCTGACCTCCACCCTGGAGCATCCTGACATCTACCCTGAACCATCATGACCGCCACCCTGGACCATCCTGACCTCCATCCTGGATCATCCTGACCTCCACCCTGCAGCATTCTGACATCCACACTGGATCACCCTGACCTACACCCTGCAGCATCCTGACCTCCACCCTGAATCATCTGACCTCTAACCGGGAGTATCCTGACCTCCACCCTGGAGCATCCTGACCTCCACCCTGGAGCATCTTGACCTACACCCTGGACCATCCTGACCTCCACCCTGGAGCATCTTGACCGCCACCCTGGACCATCCTGACCTCCATCCTGGATCATCCTGACCTCCACCCTGGAGCATCCTGACCTACACCCTGGACCATCCTGACCTTCACCCTGGAGCATCTTGACCTCCACCCTGGAACATCTTGACCTCCACCCTGAACCATCCTGACCTACAACCTGGATCATCCTGACCTCCACCCTAAACCATCCTGACTTCCACCCTGGAGCATCCTGACCTCCACCCTGGATCATCTGACCTACACCCTGGACCATCCTGATCTCCACCTTGGAGCATCTTGACCTCCACCCTGGAACATCTTGACCTCCACCCTGAACCATCTTGACCTACAACCTGGACCATCCTGACCATCACCCTGCAGCATTCTGACTTCCACCCTGGATCATCTGACCTCCAGACTGGATCATCCTGACCTCCACCCTGGAGCATCCTGACCTCCACCCTGGATCATCTGACCTCCACCCTGCAGCATCCTGACCTCCACCATGAATCATCCTGACCTCGACCCTGGACCATCCTGACCTCCATCCTGGATCATCCTGACCTCCACCCTGCAGCATTCTGACCTCCACCCTGGATCATCCTGACTTCCACCCTGCAGCATCCTGACCTCCACACTGGATCATCCTGACCTCCACCCTGAAGCATTCTGACATCCACACTGGATCACCCTGACCTCCACCCTGAATCATCTGACCTCCACCTTGGACCATCCTAACCTACATCCTGGACCATCCTGACCTCCACCCTGGACCATCCTGACCCCCACACTGGATCATCCTGACCTCCACCCGGGAGCATCCTGACCTCCACCCTGGACCATCCTGACCTCCACACTAGATCATCCTGACCTCCACCCTGGAGATTCCTGACCTCTACCCTGAACCCTCCTGACCTCCACCCTGGAGCATCCTGACCTCCACCCTGGATCATCCTGACCTCCACCCTGCAGCATCCTGACCTCCACACTGGATCATCCTGACCTCCACCCTGGAGCATCCTGACATCTACCCTGAACCATCATGACCGCCACCCTGGACCATCCTGACCTCCATCCTGGATCATCCTGACCTTCACCCTGCAGCATCCTGACCTCCACACTGGATCATCCTGACCTCCACCCTGGAGCATCCTGACATCTACCCTGAACCATCATGACCGCCACCCTGGACCATCCTGACCTCCATCCTGGATCACCCTGACCTACACCCTGCAGCATCCTGACCTCCACCCTGAATCATCTGACCTCCACCCGGGAGTATCCTGACCTCCACCCTGGAGCATCCTGACCTCCACTCTGGAGCATCCTGACCTACACCCTGGACCATCCTGACCTCCACCCTGGAGCATCTTGACCTCCACCCTGGAACATCTTGACCTCCACCCTGAACCATCCTGACCTACAACCTGGATCATCCTGACCTCCACCCTAAACCATCCTGACTTCCACCCTGCAGCATTCTGACCTCCACCCTGGATCATCCTGACCTCCACCCTGGAGCATCCTGACCTCCACCATCATCTGACCTCCACCCTGCAGCATCCTGACCTCCACCCTGAATCATCTGACCTCCACCCTGGACCATCCTGACCTCCATCCTGGACCATCCTGACCACCACCCTGCAGCATTCTGACTTCCACCCTGGATCATCTGACCTCCACCCTGGAGCATCCTGACCTCCACCCTGGAGCATCCTGACCTCAACCCTGGATCATCCTGACCTCCATCCTGGACCATCCTGACCACCACCCTGCAGCATTCTGACTTCCACCCTGGATCATCTGACCTCCACCCTGGAGCATCCTGACCTCCACCCTGGAGCATCCTGACCTCAACCCTGGATCATCTGACCTCCACTCTGGATCATCCTGACCTCCACCATAGATCATCAGGGGACCATCTGATAAAATCAATGAAATGAAATGAAATGAAATGAATGAAATGAATGAATGAAATGAAATGAATAAAAACGAAATCAAAAATACTTTATTTATCCCATAAAGGGAAATTCAATGTAGTAAGGGCTCTCTCTCTCTCTCTTTTTTTTTAAATAAAAAACAGACAGAAATAATAATAATAATAATATAATAACAGGTGTTAAGTCTTGTTGTGGAGGCTGCTGGCTGCTGGCAGGAATGATCTTCTGTATCTTTCCGTCTTGCAACGGACCTGAAAAAGCCTCTCACTGAACACACTCTGTTGTTTGATCACTGTGTCGTGGAGAGGGTGTGAAGAGTCCTCCATCATCTTCATAAGCTTGTGCAGCTTTCTTTTTTGTACAATCAGTTCCAGCGGCTCCAGAGTTACACCCAGCACAGATCCAGCTTTCCTGATCAGTTTGTTGATTTTCTTCAGGTCTCTGGTTCTGATGCTGCTGCCCCAGAAGATGGCTGCAAAGCTGATTGCACTTTCAACAACAGACTTATAGAAGATGTGCAACATCTTGGTGCAGACATTAAAAGATCTCAACTTTCTTAAAAAGTAGAGTCTGCTCTGACCTTTCTTGTAGATGTATTCTGTGTTGCATTTCCACTCCAGTCTGTTGTCAAGCTGAACTCCAAGATACTTGTATTCCTCCACCACATCCACCTCCTTTCCCAGGATGGAAACACTGCTGTGTTGATTCTTGCTCCTCCTGAAGTCGACAATCATCTCCTTAGTTTTGCTGGTATTTAATACGAGATGATTGTTACTACACCATTTCACAAACTGATAGATCAGTTCTTTGTATTCTGCTTCTTGTCTGTTGCTTATACACCCAACAACTGCAGAGTCATCAGAGTATTTCTGCAGATGACAGGACTCAGAGTTGGACTGGAAGTCAGAGGTGTAGAGCGTGAAGAGAAATGGTGAGAGAACAGTTCCTTGTGGTGCTCCAATGCTGCTGACCTCTATCTCAGACACACAACTTTTCAGTCTCACAAACTGTGGTCTGTTTGTGAGGTAGTCATAAATCCAGGAGGTTGTGGAGGAATCTACCTGGAACTTATGGAGCTTCTCACATAACAACGCAGGCTGAATTGTATTAAAAGCACTTGAGAAATCAAAGAACATGACCCTCAAAGTGTTGCCCGATTGGTCCAAAAGAGAGTGGGCTCTGTGAAGCAGGTAGATGATGGCGTCTTCAACCCCAAGCCCATTACGATATGCAAACTGTAATGGGTCCTGAAAGGTGCTGACCTGCTTGTTGAGGTGGACCAGTAAGAGTCTCTCCAGGACTTTCATGATGTGAGATGTCAGGGCAACTGGTCTGTAGTCATTAGGTTCAGCTGGTTGTGGTTTTTTAGGCACTGGAACAAGGCAGGATGTTTTCCACAGCACAGGAACTGTTCTCTGTCTAAAACTGGTGTTGAAGAGGTGCTGGAGAATCGGACATAGTTGCAATGAGCAGGTCTTGAGAACTCTGGGACAGACACCGTCTGGACCTGCAGCCTTGTTTCAGACAGACAGATTTCTAGAAACCAGAGCACCATCCTGTTTCAGCTCATGTGACCTGTCTCTGCAGAATCTTGCAACGTGTACATGTGAGCTGAGGTTACTGTCGTTTTGGGTTGCTGTGTTCATGACCACTGTCTCCTCTGCATCCTCTGATAAGTTCCTTCTCGTTCACATGTGTCATCTATGTGTCTGTGATGTCAGTGTGAATGAAAGAAGAAACTCACCATCCTGAAGCAAACACCTGAACAGGCAGAAGAAATGTTTGATAGTTTCATAATGAAAAAAACAAAGTTACATGACTGCAGTTTATTGATAACATAGTTTCTAATGTGTCTGACCTGTCAGAGTTGAACATCATGCAGGAGTCATGTCACCTACCTTGCACATTTCCAAAAACCTCAAAGTCCACTGAGGTTAGTTTTTCAGTCATGACGGTGTTAAAGACGGAGAATAAAACCACAGACAGGAACATGTCTCTGCTCTCAGCTGCTATTTTTATCCCTGGTATTTAAAACTCCTCTCCCTGCCCCCTCTGCCCTTCATAATAAGAGCCCGTAAAAGTATTCACAATAAGAGCAGCTTCCTGTAACAGCCTTTACAATAAGAGCAGCTTCCTGTAACAGCCTTCACAATAAGAGTGTCTCACTCAGAAAGCCAGATCTGAGTCATAGGGACTTCATTTGTCAAGTTGGTGGAGGGCCAAGTTGTTATTCATCTGCAGCTCTTCCTCTTCCATCATCATCAGTATTTTCTATGTAAAAATATAACACCTGGAAACTCCAAACTTCAAATTAAAACATGGTTGTGAACTTTCTGCAAGTCCACCAAACACATGTAAAGTGGATGGACACCACTCCACTTCCAGCCTGGTGTTTGGAACTGAATCTCTTCCAAGTTTCTCCAACAGACTAAACCTTAGAAATGTGCCTACGACACACATGAAATTTGTCTGAGGACTGCACATTATCACGTTAATTTCACTTTTCATACATCCAAAAAATGGGTATGAAAAATGGTGTATGCAACTTTATTGTGTTTATGCAGCATTAGTTATCTGGATCAGATATTAACAGAAAGAGATGACTTAGATGTTGGAAATCCAGGTTTATTTACAGAAGATCAGTCATCGTATTTTCAGATGAAAAACACAAAGTCCTTTTATCATAGAATAATTAAAATTACAAAATATTTTAGACTGGAACGCTTGACAGGTTATGCTGGGTCAGGGATCGGAGTTGGTTTGGGTTAGGGTTAGCAGGCTCAGCTGTGAAAGATCTGGTTTTCTCACCAGATCAATGGTTTAGCAGGGTTAGGCTTATGGTTTAGTGGTTCAGCACCAGAATAGACCCAATGTGTATTTTCAGTGGTGCAGAATGGTCAGTGGTTCTGAACCACTCCACAGTGGTTCTGGTAGGACCACCACCATTGACTTGAATGGTCATGATTCACAGCTGCTGGAGCAATGCCTTTCCATGGACATCGCATGTTCTATGAGACTTGAAATGTTTTTAAACCAGGGGTGGGCAATCACAATCCTGGAGGACTGCTGTCCTGCATGTTTTAGATGTTTCCCTACTTCAGCACACCTGAGTCAATCAATGAATCAACATCAGTTTGTTGTCAAGGTCTGCACAAGTCTGTTAACGACCCATTAATTTGAATCAGGAGCTAAAACAGAGAAACATAATACATTCAGGACACTGGCCCTTGAGGACTGGATTTGCTCACCCATGTTCTACACCATGATGCAGGGCCTCTGATGGGACCACAATCATTGACTAGAACAGCTGTGATTGGCTGGAGCAACCCCGCTTCCACACCTGGTGGGATCCAACAGTCTGCAGGACATGATGGTATCCAGTACTTGTTTTAGCTGTGAGGATTTCTGAGAAGATGGATGCATAGGATAACTCGATTCTTCAACATATAAAGAGAATACTTTAAATGTAAACATCTTAATACTGTCTTGTTTAGAATAAAGTAAAATATTTCTATCTATATGACTAGTTATAAGACTGATGATCACTTCTAAGGAAACTACTTTCTTCTTTAGATATTTATACTACAATATTTGATCTGTTTTACTCTTACTAGATATGCACAGAAAACCAACAATTCTCCAACAATTCCACTATTGATACAGAAATAACTCCAGTCTATGAAACACAATTAAAGTTCAGGATGTGGAATGTGCACAGACACAGAAGCTGTGGAGTTTTTCCTTGACACTGTTAGCTTAAAGGTTTTTCTCCCACTAGGGGAGTTTTTCTACTTGCCATTGTTGCTTTAATTAGGATTTAATAATATTACTTTTGTTCATTGTATTTACTCGGGGTCCATGATCTGGGTCTCAGAAAAGAACCTGTTTGAACCTGGTCAATTTGTATCGTAATATAAATAAAGTTGAATTGAGCTGAACTGAACCTCATCAGAAAGTGCTGGTTCTACGTGGCTGCAGCCTGACCCAACCAGAGCAGAAAACTGGATTCCAGACTGGCCAGGATCTTCTTCAGCTGGTCAGTCAGCACCGACAGCGTTTCCCAGTGGAATGTCCCAGTTAGACCAGTGCCCTGAAGAGAAAGGAGGCAGCAGCTCCTAAAGCCAGACCCAGCGACAGGAAGAAGGCCATGATGGCTCCAGCCGTTTCAGCTTCATGAGGAAGAACTTTCCTGTAGAACAACAGATTCATTTGTGAATGTTCACACTTTACTGAATATTTAATATGGAATTTTAACATGATCATTTAAATGATTATTATAATTCTACCCAGCTGGTCTTCATCAGGAAGGTCCCCCCTTATATGATCCAGGTCCTGCTCAAGGTTTCTTCCTCTTAAAGTGGATTTTTTTTCCTTGCCACTGTTTGGTTTAAAGGTTTTTTTCTCTATCTGTGGGAGTTTTTTTTTTTTTACCTGCCATTATCCTTGTTTAGGATTTAATATTATAATTTTAGTTAATGATATTTGCTCAGGGGTCATGCTCTGGGTCTCTGTAAAGTGCCTAGAGACAATTGACATTGAAACAGACGCTATACAATTAAAACTGAATTTAATTGAATTGAATTCTGAGTATGCTGAAACAGGAAGACATTATTAAAGCCATTGCTGCAAATCTTTCTCGTCAGCCTCAGAAACACCATACTAGCTGCTGTCTCTTTAAGAGCTTCTGTCTCCTATGATTGGCCAGAAAACTCAGTCATCAGCCAGTTGAAGCTCCTCTGATAGTGATGACTTCAAGAAACTCTTCCAGAATCTCTGGATGAGAGCTTCTCAACCTTCAGGAACAGTTCTGGAGCGGTTTGGGAGGAGTTCTGGACTGTTCCTCTGTCCAGAACTGCTTCAGATCCATCTCTAGGATGTTTGGTGTGATCATCTCTTTGAAGCTGATCTCCATCTCTGAGGGTTTCAGGTCTGGATTTTGAGAAACCTCCAGGAGGTTTGATATAAGGATGTGATTAATGGATAACTCAGAGCTCAGGAACTTATTTTGGTTGACTTGAAGATCGTCAATGTTGACTTTGCAGAGCTTCAGTTGCTGGACACCAGAATCTGGAGGAGGTTCTGGTGAACCCAAATGTGAATGCAGTTCACCAGGATTAACATTTGAAATATGGCTGCTCCAGTCACCTTCTCTTCAGTCCTGGTTCTAGATCAACAGGTCTAGGTTGATCCGGAGCTGGACATTAGCATACGTCCAGCTCTTTCAGGACTACTGTACCACCTCTGAATCTAGTTAGGATCAGACTCTCCTTCTTCTGGTGATAACTAGCAGAACCACCTGAAGTGAAGGGTGACTATACCTTCCTGAGATGGTTTCGGTGTTGATGCAGGCATTGATATTTGTGGCTGGTTTCACCTCAGATGAACTTCAGCTGATCTTCAGTCCATCAGTGGGTCACAGTGTCAGTGTGTTAATGAGGTCTAACCACCCAGAGTGAAACATCTGCTATCATTGGTCAGATCAGTAGCTGTTTCAGCAGAACCACAGTTCCGGAGATCTGGTGTTTTACAGTAAAGATGACAAGCGGCATGGAAACAGAAACATCCAGCTGATTTTACAGTCTCAGAGTTTCTAGTCAACTCTGAACTATTCCAGAATATTCTGATGTGGTTGTCATGCTCATGTATGAAACTGAGCAGCTACATTCATGTCAGGATCTTACTTTGGACCGTAACACATGCAGAGGCTGGCCAGGTATCCATTACTGAAGGCGAAGAGGACCATGAAGATGATGAAGAAGCTGTCATGGTGGAAGAAGACGGGCAGATGAAGACGAGGCTGAACGTTACAGAGCATGAAAAGAGGAACGAAGACCAGGCGACAAATGATGGACACAGGAAGAATCAGGCTGTCTCTGTCTGGCTGGAAACACAAACGACGACCAGTTAGTGACCGATTATACATTCATGAACACTACGATTATGACAAGTCTGACACTGAAATAACCCTCATCCTGGAAGAAACCTGAAATTAAATTAAATTCTGAATGTACATGTATACATGACTGGTACATGACTTTAGTTAGTATACATGACTTTAGAAAAATATCCACACCTCCATATCTCCAAATCCATCCATCTTTATCTATTGATGGAACTAGAATCAGGAACCTGCCTCCAAACTAACAATGAAGTCACTGAGTCGTTCTGGTGTAGTAGTGGTAATGAACTAATCTACAGATGTTTAATTAGTGACAGGAACATGAAGAATGTTAAAGAAATAAAAATCTGTATACTCATAAATGCTTAAGCTTATTCATATATGGTGATATAGCGCACACATCCAAATATATCCACGTATTCACGCATGTACACACTTCATCCCGACGTGCTAGCAGAAAACATACACGTGTTCACACATGTGCCTAAACATACAACTATACATGCACATGTCCATGCATATATACACTCACATGTATTCACACATGCACACACATGGAGACACCATTACACATACAGACATATGTGTAACATAAACATAAATACACATAAACACATATAATTACCAATGTGTACATTTACCAATTTTATCATCTATGCTGTGAAGCAACATGTACTATATATTATAAAAGATGGAGAATTGTTATTCTTAGCAATGTTAATGTATGAATACAAATATGCTTTTATATACCTAAACAGCAGGATATGTACATCTGTATTAGTAATTCAATGCATGCATGCCACATCTGTATATACAAGCAGAGACATATGTAGATAAACACTCCTATTATGATTATTAGACTACCAATGTTAGTAAAGAAAGATATTTTAAAGCTGTGGTTAATGAAAATCAGAATAAAAGTGATTATGTCAATATTACCTATTACTGCTACTACTAAAAGGGACCAAAGTACCGCAGAAACTGTCAGAATCAGAATCAGAATCAAATTTATTGTCACCACTGAGCCAGCGTCCCAACACAGCAGAATTTGACTTCCCAGTTCACCGTCCAAGAGAAACATACAAAAACAACACAACATATGGACAGGAGTCAACGGTGCTTGGGTCAGCGCTATAAGAGCGCTTCACTTTAACAGAGGAAAATATGACCACATAGGGGATGGGTGGGGGGAGAGGATAAAAAACAGGTGTCTCACACCACATGTCCTTGATCAGAGGCACATTTTGTGGGATTCACAAAAAAAATCCTCAGCACAGGCATAACAAGCTTAATACAAGACAAGACATCATATCAGGAAAAAGGTCCCAGCCAAGCGGCCCGTGCACGCTCGCCCGATGGCACGCAGCCGGTGGCACGCAGTGCAATCAGTCCGCTCCACGTGGGGGAGTACACCAGGATCCAGCGAGGACGTTGAGAGTCAGGGAAAGGCAATGGAGCGGGGGATGGTGTGTGGGGGGGGAGCCTACTTCGGATAAGACCTCGGTGAGATTCTTTTTCAGTTCGGCCTTGGCCAAGGCCGCTCAGGGGAGCCAGATTCAGATAAGAGAGATTGTTTTCGGTCAGACTGACAGTGAATTTTTTGCCTGCCTTGAGTCCTTTGCTGGTTCTCTCTTGTGGGAAATCCAAAAGTCCGAATTATTCGTGTCCATTCTCCCTAAGCAGTGCATGTAGTTTCCCCAGGTTGTTATCCATTTTCCCCATGAGTTCATGCATCTGAAGCTGTCGGTGGCTCACGCCGTGAATCACGTCCAGCTTCCGATTCATCTCGTCTCTTTTCACAGTCTCGGCACCAACAGCACGACTCACCTCCACGCACACGGACATCAGGACCGGAATAGCAGCATCCGTGCGCTTAATTTTCCGATACATCAGGTATCCGCCAACACCAAACAGCAGGAATCCGATGATCATAAATCCAAATATGTAGACATCTTCAGCATCCTCGATGAACAGAGGAGCCTGGCAGCTCAAGCGCCACTTCCCCCATGGATCTTGAAAGTACCCTGCTGGCTCTGTGCCATCTGGACATGAAGGCTCACCTTTAAATTCCCTTCTTGTAGAAAAAAATTGATCAATTGCATTGAGAGACCAGCTAACCAGATCCATGGTTAATTTAGATATTCAGATTTTATCCGTATGAGGCTCCAAAAACACACAGACAGGACAAAGAGCAGCGAGGATCAGATAGAGGGGCAGGAGCTCACAGAAAAGCGTCCGCCTTCGCTGGAGAGCAGGAAGTCCTGTCACCACTATTACCATTGTTGGGCCACACGCCATGAGTTACAGAAACTGCATGGTTTGTGAGACGAAGAAAACAATAAAAACTCAAATGCCTGGCGAGTTTTACAACAAGATGTGAGAGTGATGTCACACTCTCTGACTGGCCAAGGATCCCCTGTACATAGCAGGGATCCCCTGCAAAGGCGAATCGCGTCCCCTCAGATAAATATCGGCTCCCTCCCTCTTCTCTCTCTGACCTCCTCTACCCGAAGCTCCACCTCTCTCTGGCTGCTACAGCAAGGTAAATAGCTGAAGGCCTGCATTTCCCTGGCAACCTGTCTGCAGGAGATCCCTCTAGTTGTCCAATGACGATCACACCTTGTCAGATCGTGACACCCCTACGGAGTGAGCCATGACGTTCAGAAGAAACGGCGCGTAGGAATCACCCTCACGCCTCAGACGCATGACCGGCCTCAGACGAACCAGGAAGGAAGACAGCCTGGCTGCCGTTGCTGCGTAACGCTGCATCTCTCTGTTGACCACAAAGAGAGAAAGAAGAGGAGAGCCGCCCCTGGATACCAGCGGAGTGTACGTCCAACCCTGCCCTTTACTACCGATCCTGGATGATCAGTCCAGTTCCATGGACCCCACAACACCATTGATCGCTTCGTGAGCGATCCACGTAAGAGGATTTGTGTCTGTGCGGAGCTTAGTTTAGTGTTGTTTGCAAACTCCATTTTCCATCTCGGACCATCTAGAACCAGACCATCGGTCTGCCTAGAACCTAACCATCAGTCTGCTTAGAATCGGACCATCGGTCTGTCTAAAACCGGACCATCAGTCTGTCTAGAACCGGACCATTGATCTGTCTAGAACCGGACCACCGGTCTTTCTAGAACCGGACTGTTGATCTGTCTAGAACTGGACCATCGGTCTGTCTAGAACCGGACCATTGATCTGTCTAGAACCGGACCACCGGTCTTTCTAGAACCGGACTGTTGGTCTGTCTAGAACTGGACCGTCGGTCTGTCTAGAACTGGACCATTGGTTTGTCTCGAACCGGACCACCGATCTTTCTAGAACCGGACTGTTGGTCTGTCTAGAACTGGACTGTCAGTCTGTCTAGAACTGGACCATCGGTCTGTCTAGAACCGGACCACCTGTCTTTCTAGAACCTGACTGTTGGTCTGTCTAGAACTGGACCAGCGGTCTGTCTATAAATGGACCATTGGTTTGTCTAGAACCGGACCACCGTTCTTTCTAGAACCGAACCATCAGTCTGCTTAGAATCAGACCATCGGTCTGTCTAGAACCGGACCATCAGTCAGTCTAGAACTGGACCATTGATCTGTCTAGAACCGGACCATCAGTCTGTCTAGAACCGGACCGTCGGTCTGTCTAGAACTGGACCATCGGTCTGTCTAGAAACAGACCACCGGTCTTTCTAGAACTGGACCATCGGTCTGTCTAGAACTGGACCATCAGTCTATCAAGAACCGGACCATCAGTCTATCTAGAACCGGACCACCGGTCTTTCTGCAACCGGACCATCGGTTTGCCTAGAACCGAACCATTGGTCTGTCTAGAACCGTACCATCGGTCTGTCTAGAACCGGACCACCGGTCTGTCTAGAACCGTACCATCGGTCTATCTAGAACCGGACCATCGGTCTTTCTAGAACCGAACCATCAGTCTGCTTAGAACCGGATCATCAGTCTGTCTATGTTGCATCGTGAGATTAACCAACTGTCCACAACATCCAAGTTGAATTAAAACTCTTTACTATAACTTGAGCATAGCATCTTACACGCTCGTGACTGCATACAGGCAACAACTGGGGTACAGCCTTCGCTGCTCTAGAGGAGAACTTCTTCCTGTTTTTACCTTGCATGCACTCAACAACATGACATAAGCGCCACCTAGTGGACCCATGAGAGAGTAGCTCATCACCTTAACATATAACAGGATTAACCCATGTAATTTAGCAGGTAAGTATTAACAATTAAGAATTACAAATAAATGTGAGGATACCACAGTCTAGAACCGGACCATCGGTCTGTATAGAACTGGATCATCGGTCTTTCTAGAACTGGACCGTCGGTCTGTCTAGAACCTGTTTAGAACTTTTCTTTTACTAACAACCTTCCGTTAGTCAAAGGCCATCTTAGTAAGGGACGAGATTACCACGTGATCTCGTCCACCATCTTGTAACCCTTCTCACACTATCGAGTCATCTTAGTTTATCACACACAAACACACACACACATGTACATCCATAGTCTCTCAGCATACATGTCTAAGTCAACACTCTTTTCCATTTAATGTTTTATTTGATTATGTTAGTTTAGTCATCTTTTAGTTAGTAGATATCAGGATCTTGACTCAAGTGTTTGTTCATCTCAATACTTGTGTAAATAAATCCTGATATAGTCTAATGAGAGAAGTTGTTTGTGGTTATTTTGCATAGTTTTGTAACTTCTGCTGGTTGCAGAGGTCTGTGCTCAGACTCACACCCTCTCTGTTGCTCTATAGCGCCACACCTGGCCACAGGCTGGCACGCATAGACCAACAGCCATTTAGAGACTGATTGTCCTTTTTCCTGATTTATTAGGTGGTGCCCCGTTTCATTTTATTAACTTTGTAAATCCTTTTTCTGGTTATTAGCAGCTGTCTCTTCAGACAGTTGCTAATAACCCCCCTATGTTGAGCACCTTATAGACACAACACCTTCACCACCATCATTATCTTAGTCCGTCTCAAATCTTCCCACAGGTGAGAAAACGCCAGCTAACCCCCCACCCTCAGCACCAGACTGGCCCCAGAGGAGCCTGAGGTCCAGGGGCAAACACCCCCAGGACATATGTCCACCGACTGGGGAGGCAGGTAATGGCACCCAGAAGACCAGGACCACAACGAGGCCAGACCACTCCCCGGCCCCAACACCCACCAGGCCCCCCCACACCCACCAGGCCCCAGCCCACAGCAGCAGCACTGCAGAAAATGCAGCCCCGGTAGCTGACACACCATAAAGCCCAGGGACAGCAGAGCTACCCACCCACCCACCCACCAACAGCCAACAGCAAGAGGAAGGAAGAGACGGGTGAGACAGAGAGAGGGGGAAGGAGGGAGAAACCAGGGGGATGCGACCCCCCACCAGGTGAGCTAAGACAGCCACCATCCCCCGCCACCCACACGCAGCACAACAGCAGCAGCAAACAAGGGGGAGCAGCCCGCACCAGAGGGCTACGCCAGGACAGCCAACCCCCCACACCACAGTGCGCCATCCCGCATCAAGCTAACACCCCACCCAAGACCCCCCCCCAAGGGCCACACCGGGCACCCACCCCATCAGCAGGGGCACACACCGCCCCACACACCACCACAAGGAGGCCCTCACTGGCGGAGGGCCCCGCCAAAACAGGGACACGCCCCATTGGCTAGGACCCACAATCACCCCAAATCACCCCCAGGGCAGGAAAGGACAAAAAAATCCCAATGCAATATTTTGTATAAATTTGGGGCCAGAATTCTTCACTGGGGGTGAGTCCTGCTCCCATTTTATAGAAAGAACCGAAATTGTACTGTTAATTGTTTGATTAATTTATCAATTTTAGACAAAATTTGTTTGTGACTAGAGATTCTAATAAATTCTAGGACAGAAATTCAATGGTGGAAGACTGAGGGTAGGTGTTTCATTCATTTTAGCCCTGAAATTAAACCACTGTCATGGTCCATTAGTGTGTCGTCATATTCATTCTCACTTCCTAACCCCCTCCCTGATGTGTTCCAGCTGTGCCTAACTGTCTTCACTGTATTTAGGCACACAACTCTGTGTTTTCTCCCTTGTGATTCCAGCCTTACATTTTTGTCTTGACCTTCGTGTATGACCTGGTTTTTCAGATTCTGCCTCAATCTTACCTTTTTAGACCTGTTTGCCTTGTTTTACTTTTCAGCCCCACTTGAATTCGAGTTTTGTGTGGGAGTTCGCTTCCTGGTGCCACTGTACCTAAAACTAAACCTAAAACTTCTAAAACTATAATAACCCTTGCCCTGAAATACATCTGACACTAAAATAAACCTGACCATGAAATAAAAGGTAACTCTGAAATAAACTCAGTGATGACATAAACCTAACCATGAAATAGATTTTTAAAAATTGTTTTATTTGATTTTTTTTTTAAGTTTTTCAATATTTTAGTTTTTTTTTTTTAAATGTTTTTTGTACATTTTTTTGTCGTTTTTATTAGGTGATGAATGAAACTCACCCACATAAAGACCGCTGTTAAGCTCCGCCCACCCCAGTCACACAGGTTGAAGAGCAGGAAGCAGCAGACAGGGATGAAGTAAAGTTCTGGGAATCAAACACACAACTCTGAATCAAACTTCTTCTCCATGTTTGTGCTGAACAGGAATGTTACACAGAGGCAGCCATAATGCAGCAACAACAGGAAGTGAGGCGTCCACTAACCCCAGGAGCCTCCATCAGTGAGGGTCGACTTGGTGTCGGCGGTGATGGCAGGAAAGGTTCCAATGGTGACAGTGAAGGTGAAGCAGACTGACAGAGCCAGAACCCAGATCTGCAAATCAGAGAGCACAGACACACTAATGACATCCCTCTGACATCACACACTGATGATGACAACCGGAGTTACACACTTACTGACATGACTGACACAATCCTTGTATCATTCGTTCTTTCCATTTTCAATTATCAATCAAAAATTGAAAAATCAAAAAGTGACGTTTTATTTCATTGTTTTTTATTCTAACACAAAAAAGGAAAAAATGCCTGGTTTTTCATATTTAGTTTGTGGGCCAGAAATCATAGCTCATCAGGAAAAAGGGTTTCGTCGGGGCCGTTGAGTGGCAACTTAAAAATATGTGTTCTTGGTCAATTTGGGGGTGCTGAATCCAAATCTGCCTGTTGCCATGGCGTCAGATTGCACGTTTGGCCACCACAAGGGGCACTATTTTCATTTTTGCTTATTTATAGGCAGAAACCGTTTTTTCAGGTTATCTTTCTTCTTCTTTAATAAAATGCTTTCAAACTTCACAGATTGCTTTGTAACAACATTACCCATGAAATTGAAGACTTGAAGTGTGTGAGTATGTGTTGGGGGGTCGTTGGTGCAGGGGAAAACTTAATTATTATGCTGATTTTGGACTGTTTCTTTACTTCAAGCTTTTTACTCCAAACATAAGGATTCATTGTTTCTGTAACAGACCAAACCTCATGTACACCTCAACTCCAGACTTAAGATGGAAGAAAATACTGAAATATAACAATCACCTTTATCAATTGTCAACTTTATTCATCTTATTATCATGTTGCCATCTTAACTAGTCTCTTCAACATGGCAAAATCTCATTTGGCATTAAACGCATCAATTCAGAAACAGTCAAGCAGTAAGTAGAACATTTACTTAAAGTGTGTAAAACCATAACATATGTACAAAATGCAATCAAAGGAAGTCATAGTCACAGCATGGGTAGTATACTGTAGTAGTGATTTTAGTGATTTTCACTTTGTCTCATTTACAAATCATCTTTGCTGTCATCTTCACTGCTCACTGCATCATGGTCTTCTGAGTGATTGTTTTGGCAGTCAACACAACGACAAAGGTCAGTGCACGGTAGTTCACCAGACAGACATGAACAAGTACGTAAACTGCAGTGCCCCTTCTTACACTTGCAAGAGACACTCTGCAACACACTCAGGGAGCCACTGGAACTGACTTCCACTGGAATGAAATACTCTCTCCTTCCACTTGCCACCCATGGCCTACTGGACTGGGTGCCTGGATCCATGCCTTCAGACAGCGCCTATATATGGCTGCCTGGAAGATGGTCGTGCAGTGTGTAATTGGAGGGCATCTTTATTTGGTGGCAATGCATCATCAAAACGGCAGAGCAACGTAAAAACATTGTGTCGAGCATCATTGATGTTTGTTGTATTTTCACCGTACAGTGCACAGACAAACTCCTCAACTCCCTGAAGCAAATCATGATCTGGTTTCCATTCAGCACCCAAATGCTTAAAGATATTTAAGGCAGCTGGGGAATCCAGCATTAAGCGAAGGGGTTTCACCTTTCCTTTTCCCTTGAATGCACTGGTGCTGTTGCAGCCCGTGAAAACATGGAGGCCCAATATTGCACGACAGGTTTCTTGCCCGTATTTGGATGACATGCGTGTGATGTCCAGGACCCTGCTTTTTGTGGAGGTACCTGTTGCCAAAAAGAGGTTGCAGTTGGGCATTTGGGAAGCTGTGGCCAAACAGAGCACAAATACATCAGTGTCAGGACTTTGAACAATGACATTGCGGTAAGTTTCACTAGCATGGTATGCATGCAGCATTAGCCTCGTGTCAGCCTCTTCGTGGTCTGTTGCCAGCTCTTCCACTTCATCAAAAGCAACACTGTTGTCCTGTAAATGCAGGCGATGGCACTTCATAGCATGGGAAATGTAGATCTCCATTCCTGCAGGAACTGGTGCATCAGATCTACTCCATGATTCGAAAATGAACTCAAGAAGGGCTTCCTTATTCTCCCCTCCAGCAAGGTACTTTGCCATCTGCTTCGGTAAGGGTTGGTCTGGCCGAACAATTCTTAATAACTGAACACCACTAGCTGCTCTGTGGCTCCGCTCACAGTTTTTAATGCTGATAACTGGATATCGGTCACCAACAAAATCAACCCGAGCACAGTGCATTGACTTTCCGATGGAGACAACTGTTCTTAACAGTTGATTTGCATAATCCAGAAACGTTGTTGGTAGTTTCGTTTGACCATGGATAACTGCCATGGCATCCAGAATGAGAGCTGAATCTTGAGCCAATACTGAAGAAAAGAGTCAACAACAGCTTGAGGTGTTTCACGCTCTAGGTGGTGCATCAGAGCAGACTTGACAGTATTAACATTAATGCCATCAGTGGTACCCAGTGATGCTGGAACTGGAGTAAGGGAATGGCACAGCAAGTCTCGCATGTCAACTTTCCTGTCTTTAGAGATGACCAACAGGCGGTTGAAGAGTTTTGTGCTTGTTCGCAGGCTGATCAGTTCACCAGAGACTTCTGTGGCAATTGCTTTCTTGTGCCTATTGGCGAAGGTCTTCAGTCGCAGTGTCTTCAATGGTTCAAAAAACCCTGTACCTTTATTTATTTTGTCATTGTTGAATGACAGGTAGGCATTAGCACCCTCTGAATATGCTCCCTCCAAGTCACTCTTGATTTCATCTCCAAGTACAATACCTGATGAAAGGTGGATGAGATGTGTCTGGTCATAATTGAATGGGTCACCCCCAAATTGACCAAGAACACATATTTTTAAGTTGCCACTCAACGGCCCCGACGAAACCCCTTTTCCTGATGAGCTATGATTTCTGGCCCACAAACTACTACACACACACCATTTTTTACTTTACAATACATCAAGAAACACTTCACAATGTATATTTAATAGAATCTATTCATCAGCTTAACCAATTTTTTTCACAGATGAATTACACTACATTTCATGTAGTTCATTCACCTACCACATGGTAGCGCTATGCCTAACTGCCATTTCACTCACAGCGAATTCTGGATAGGCATAATACAGAGCTACCTGTGAAATTTCACTCTTGTGAAGCACTCTAAAATGAGTTAGTGACACAATTCCTGTTGAATTTGCCCATTGAAATTAAATTCCTACATTACCAAATATCGCTATTTCAACCATTGTTTTTCACATTAACGTGCAACTTTTGAAGATGGCAACACCTAGAATATAGTTTTGTGTACTATCCTGTACTCATATCAGCAAAAACCAAGTTGCCACCCAATACCCTCGACGAACTTGCAAGATAGGATTTCTGGCCCACTAACTAATTTCAATTTTAGACTTGGATCAGAAATACGAAAAAAAAAAAAAAAAAAAAAAAAACGGCTACAGGACTGAATTTGTTTTTAATACTTAATTGGTCTGGTTTATTACAGTTTTTTCCCGTCTGCTGTCAGCCTTATCAATAAGACCCGGAACCCCCCGACACCCCCCACTCTCCACCTCTGACTCTGACACTGCTGTCACATTGACAGAACTCAGAACACTATGCGTTACATTAACGCTCAGTCTGGACTACCTGTTCATTTGCACATTTTCATGGCACATCACTCTTGGTCACTCTGCTCTTAATGCAAAAAACAGCTTGTGTATATACAGTCATGGGAAAAAATTATTAGACCACCCTTGTTTTCTTCAGTTTCTTGTTCATTTTTAAGGTACATTTGTTTGGACAAACATAACGATACCACAAAGATTGCTCATAAGAGTTTTATTTAAGAGCTGATATCTTACCATTTTCCATGGTTTTCTTGATTATAACCTAAATCACTTAAGTTTTTACATCAATAGCTATCGCGTTGTACTGCCAAAAACACTGCTTTTATGCATTCAGTGTTTTCTTTCTGTCTGTTTAGTCACATGATGATGTTTAGTGGTACCAGGCAGGGCAGGAATTTCACGACAGCCATGTATGGCCGTCATAGCCCTTCTTCTTGGCCGTGATGCCCTTCCGCAAATTAGTTGCTTAACGGCGACTGTGGCCTTGGTGCCCTGCCCTCTCCCCTTCCTTCAGCTATCATCAAGTTGGCGCCGTAATGCCCATCAGTAGGCCTACCTGTATTAAAGCTAAACAATCGGAGCAGAGGTGTGTCCTACTGCGGGATCCGTCCATAACTCTACCGCACAGCATTTATTTCCATTAACGTTCTGTCTGTGGGATAAACAGCACAATGATACCACGAAGACAACATTAACGGTAAGTGTTCAAAAAGCCATCTGTTTTCTAGATCAAATAGCTTGTCATTGAGCATAAGGACTTTAAAGATTTAACCCAGGACTATAATTAGTAATAAATCGCTCCTAACTTTAAATTGATAAAGAGTTGCTCGACTTGGTTGTAGCAGTGGCCTATTAGCCTCCCCGAGGGGGTCCTAGATATCCAACAAGCTATATCAACACTTCTGTAAATCTTTCGTGTCATATCTTATTGCTATAGCCTACAAATAATTTTTAATGTTTCAATATCAGACTGTCATGTATCGCTACTGTAGCCTTCTGAGCTATGGTTGCTAAGGCAACCCAAGTAAACAGACTCCTGCAATCAGCTGTTTTATCGTAAACTAAAGCCTTCAAATAATCCTTTTCTCGCTGAATCAACTTCTCTGTCTCTCGTCTATGTGTGCAGTCCGAGCGAAGCTTTGCTTCTAAGTCTTCATTTCATCACCAAATTCAGGATGCCATTATATGGAATTCATTTATAAAGAAAACATCTGTGACTAGATAACACATCATAAACTCACGATTGATATATGAATCAACAACAACTTACAGGCAGGATAACGATGCTCAGATAGATTAATTTAAATTCCGACATCCTGGGTTCTATACACAATACACTTCTGAGACTTCAGGTGCGCAAAAGTGAAAACCTAAACTGTTTAACACGTATCATTACAGAAATACTCCAGGGTGGCTTCAGCATCTGAATAATCAGTAGGCTATGAAAACGTGATCATTATTTTTTTTTATTATTTAACATATTCCCTGTAAATTTTTTTTCACTCAGAAGGAAGAATGCCAAGACGGGAACGAGTCGAGATTAGTCACAAAGAGCTCTAGAAGATGCAGCAAAAAACTGCCAAAAAATGGACCCCTACTTCAAAGGGTTATCATGCAATAGTTATTGTTAGATTCTTCTTATTTTAGCCTAAGTTTATGTGGTACATTTAGGAAATAACATTTGCAAGCAATTAATACCCCTTTTCAGACATGTTAAACCAGATATGTGTTTTGCATATTGGTATGTAAGTGTATGTATATAGATCCGTGTGTATACATTGGATATAAATTTTGTTTATATATTTTTGGGGGAATATGTCCATTTAATATTTAGATTTATTTACAAGAGGTTCTATGTTTCTAAGTTATGGTTATGCACATGTGTCAGTGTATATTGAGTTATGCATTATTATATATTTTATAAATATATTTATTTTCAGATACATAGATTCATGATAGTGTTAAAATTGTCTATGCTTTAAAAGATTGTTTTGACATGTCTGGAATGAATCAATAAAATGAAATAAAATTAAATCTATTAACTAGTTGTGCATCTATGATTCATCATAAAACTGTTCTAAAAATTTCAGCCAGTGCAAAAAAGACAGAGGGAGCATAGAGAAGTGGAGGCCAACTGTTTTTCCTTATGGGCCTAGGAGACCCCAGGTTCTCCATCCCCATCATCAGATGATGATTTAAATTAAATTTATGGATGTGTAATAACCTGATAAAAGTCAATGACATTGCCTATTTTGTTGTCTGTTTCCCTTTGATAAAAGTCAAAAAGTTGTGGTAGCCTAACAAAATGAATGATTAGTGTATTCAGCAAAATCAGTTAGGTCAAATGACCCCTCTCTGGGTCTTCTAGGTAGGCAGAAAAATGGTGGGTCTTCTAGTGTTAAAAATATCCAAGGTTCTGAATTCAAAAACTGTGTTGTGCCGTTTATTAACATATCATGTCATAATGTGTTTTTTCTTTATTATGGCCTTGTTGCCCTGGCATTTGGCCTTTGTGCCCTCAAAAAAATGCCCCTTTGAAGGCCAAGTGGCCTTGTCCCTCAAATCACGAAATTCCAGGCCTGGTCCTGATCCAGGTTTCTTCCTCTTAAAGTGGAGTTTTTTCTTGCCACTGTTTGCCATAAAGGTTTTTTTCCCCCTCTGTGGGAGTTTTTTTTTTTTTACCTGCCTTTATCCTTTATTAGAATTTAATATTATAATTTTAGTTAATGATATTTGCTCGGGGGTCATGATCTGGGTCTCTGTAACCTAGAGACAATTGACATTTTAACAGACGTTATACAAATAAATTGAATTGAATTGAATTGAATTGAATTGAACAGTGGTGTCTTTTGTTGGACTATTGTTGGACTGTTGTTGGACTGTTTTTGTACTGTTGTTGGTCCATTGTTGGACTGTTTTTGGACTGTTGTTTGTCTGTTGTTGGTTCATTGTTGGACTGTTTTTGGACTGTTGTTTGTCTGCTGTTGGTCCATTGTTGGACTGTTTTTGGACTGTTGTTTGTCTGTCATTGGTCTGTTGTTGGTCAGTTGTTGGACTGTTGGACTGCAGTGAATCTGCTGCTGTCACATGAGCATTAACCACACAGTCACTCAGGGATTATTGATCGTTTCTGGACATGTCTCTACCAGACATGGATTAGTGAAAGTGATGTGATGTCTTAAGGGATTTCACAGAAAAATCGATAAAATGATTTTTTTTCAGGCTCTCTGACCTTCTTAAAGATCTTCATCATGGAGATGTCATTCTGCTCCATCTGATCAGCAACTGCACCTTTAATGTCTGAAAACGACAGTGACAACATAGTTGATTACCTTTTTAATAAAACATTCGACTGCAGTCATCGGAAATGATCAATAACCAGATGCACAGTTTGATGCTGTGATGGCTCCATACTTTTGTTCATCAGGTTGACTGAGCTCTGTTCATTGTTTGGGCTCTGCTTTTTGTTCTCCTCTTGATAAAACTGGAAAAACTCCTGAAAACATCAAGACACGGTTATTGTTTATATAACTTATTATTTATACTTACTCACCCATTTTCAGTAAGAGAACTATCAGAAAGCCAGTCAAAACATGATGCAGGTTCATCTGTATTCAATACCAGAACTGTCAGAAAATTATTCGACAAAAATGCTGGGAGAGGGACATGGGAGAAAATATACCTGATGAAACGTGGGAACAAGTAATCAAGTCATGGTACAAAGTTTCAAGAGAAATGCAGACATGGTTGATGCATTATAAAATTATCAATTGGATTTATTGGACCCCGTCAAAAATGGCACGGTTAGGACTAAGAAACTCAGATGTGTGCTGGAGATGCAACACTGAGTGTGGTATTCTTACATATGTTATACTCTTGCTCCATAATAGATCCCCTATGGTCTGAGATAATGTCTTTTATCAATAAGCTGCTGGGCACAGTTCTGTTACACCAACTGTTACTATTCTCTTGGGTGTGGTACTGCAGCGGAGTGGGTTGAATGCCCACCAATCCTCTTGGTGCCGAACACCTGTAATAGTTCAATGCAGTGGCATCAGTGGCACAGGCGATGATGTTCGTCATCTCCTGCAGAAACTCTGTCAGGGCAGTGGAGATGGTTTCCCCTTGTGTGTCTTTGGCCAGGTACTCCCCGAACAGGAAATCCTCCATCATATCCCTCCCAGACACATAACGGACCTATATAGGCCAGGAGGACGTTATCATCAGCCGTGGTGGTCTCATCCAGCTGGACACTAAAGTGACAGCCCCCCAACACAGTACACAGCTGTAGCTCAGTGTCCACTCAGTGCTGATCCCTCAGTGACTGGAATTAAGCCAAGTCTTTAGATGCCTTGTCTGGATGTTTTTTAGAAATATGCTCCTGTAATCCCGACGGCTTCATGGCTTCACTGGAGAACACCTGCTTACATAGCAGCATATCGGCAGATCTACGTACTGTACTCGTACTGCCGGCACTTTTTCTTGTTTTCCGCCATTTTTGATTGTGCTGTAAATGTTTCTGATTAAACGTGATTACGTGGTCTTTGTTGTGTATATTTTCATTGGTTGTTGAATAAATGTGTTGAAAGGGATTTCTCTGCTGCTGTGTGTTTATGGACGTTACTATGGTGACTGATCCTGCTTGGCACATCTGGTTGTGACGTAGAGAGAAAACCAGATTTTACCGGGTCATGGAAGCAGCAGACTCTGGGTTTTGGTCTCAGACAGCAGCTTTATTTTTTTTTAAAGAAATCTGAGCACAACATTTTATTGAAACTTAAGTAGATTTGCACTATAAAAAAACCTTGGCAAACCATAGAAGTTTGAAATAGAGTTCTCAAGGCGTGGCGCCCCTCATTTGTGCCTGAGCGCCCCCGTCTCAGCCCTGACATTTCCAGGATCCCCCCTAAAGGTTCAGAACACCCCCCCTTGAGAAACCCTAGAGTTTTTTTTTAATTATTATTATTTATTTATTTTCTCTCCTTATTTCTTCCTCTCTTTCCTCTTTTTGTTTTTTATGATGATATTCTGACATTCAGTGATGTACAAATGTGTAGTAACTTCACTCACTCCTTAGATATAGTGTAAAACTTTGTTAGTCAATATCTTCCTGCAGTCCTCCCTGTTCTTTTGTGAATGTTCTGGGTAGTTTTTTGTTTTTGCATTTGTATGTATTTGTAAAAAGCCAATAAAAAGTAAACTATAGAGAAAATGGTTCGACACATGACAGGTTCATGTATGAAATGAAGGAACAATTGAGATGCTGCAGAGAAATCTAGGCGCAGAGTTAAAACACACAACTGAGATGACTACAAGAATAAAACAGTGTTCCTATCATGAAATTTGTCTGGTATTGCTGAGAGTGATTCAACAGACATAACTTTAAAAAAAGGTCATAATATTCATCACCCAGGTGTAAGTTACCAAGGTCCCACCCTGGACCCAGACCTTTGGGGAGGGATTCATTGGCAAGTGTCTTGTGGCTGGGCCTTTACACACAGGCCTGACTGGACTCAGTCTGAATGAGGGATGTGGGTCTGCCCTTCTGGAAGTTCAACACTCACTTTTTGGAGGGTGATGTGTGTCTGGTGTGTTGTGTATTGGACAGAGGTTTCTGAAACCGTCTCCTCAGACATAGAATCTCCTCTCTCTGTTGGGGAAGGAGCCAAAGCTTGTGTATGAGGCTGAGAAGTCCCAACCAGATAGTCGTGCTCAACTCAATACACAGCCTTGGTTTAACAACCAATGTTCTTGAGAAGGACTAGATTTTATTCCCCTCTGGAGTTGCCCTGGGTAAGAGATGTTGCATTGGAGTGGGCTTTCTCTCAGCCTCTAGCTCTAATGGGGACTCCATCGTTCTGCTGGGTGACGGTATCCGGTGGGAGCAGAAAAACTCCCTCCAATCTGAACCTGAGGTCTGTTCTGTTGTTGACTTCTGAGCAAGTCACTTTGGCCATAAACATGGCTGAACAAAAGAGGGTCTATAGTAGCAGGTGGTACCAGGACAGTCAAGTCAACAGAGGACCTGAGCTTTAGCTGATCACCACCTGGCAGTGGATTGGAGCAGATGGAGGGGGAAGATACTGGACAGGCCCAAATTTACAATGAGGTTTTGGTGGGAATGTCTCACAGAGGGCCCTGCCAAATAGATTTTCAACTCCCATCTCCAACAGAGTCTACATGCACCATTTTATATCTCCACTGGGTCTATAAGGACCATGTTCTGTCTACCATCAAGACAAATTTTGAAATTAAGTAGATCTGCTCTTCATGAAAATGTTAGATGAGGTCCAAAAGTTTACTCAGACCATCAATAACACAGTCAAGCATGTGTCTCAGGTGTCTCTGTCAGGGGTGTATCAGGTTTGTGTGAAGGATAGTTGATGTTTACCAGTTTGGGTAGGAGGATGTAGGAAAGGATACTCAGAAAAATAACAACACAGGCAGTGGTGAAGTATCCAAATGCTGCATCCTGAAGTTCAGAACCACCTACAGAGAGAAGAAGGGAGGAAGCAAGCATAGATAGGCAGTTAGATGGATGAAAACGAAATTAGAAACATCTAACCCTAGCCCTAACTATGCCAATGATACAAATCAAGCTTCTGTCAGGCACAGCAAATATTTGACATGAGCAGTTATCAATGACAAGATTGATCAGACATGTATGGGATATTAATCAGGTATGTTTGAGATATTGATCAGAAGTTGACATGTGAAAGGTCAGACTTGCGATGGCGCAGATCATGGCAAAGGCAGCAAAGGTTCCGGCGAGTCCCTGACCACTCATGATAGGAGTTGTATATGGAGCTGGCAGCAAACCGGCCATCCCAAACAGACTTCCCTGGAGGATGGCCCCGAAAGCTGCAAACACACATACAGGTAAACAGACTGCTCTAGACAAGGGCCCCGAAAGCTGCAAACAAACATACAGGTAAACAGACTGCTCTAGACAAGGGCCCCGAAGGCTGCAAACACACATACAGGTAAACAGACTGCTCTAGACAAGGGCCCCGAAAGCTGCAAACAAACATACAGGTAATCAGACTGCTCTAGACAAGGGCCCCGAAGGCTGCAATAAACATACAGGTAAACAGACTGCTCTAGACAAGGGCCCCGAAAGCTGCAAACAAACATACAGGTAATCAGACTGCTCTAGACAAGGGCCCCGAAAGCTGCAAACAAACATACAGGTAATCAGACTCCTCTAGACAAGGGCCCCGAAAGCTGCAAACAAACATACAGGTAATCAGACTGCTCTAGACAAGAGGGGTGTACTATGAAGCAAGTTTGACACAGCTAGGCTTTCTTTGGGTAAGCTGGCTTAACAAACCTGAAACTCGCCATCAGAGATAACTGGTACCACGATGGTGGTTATCAACTATCTTTGTTAATCGCGGCTTTCTGCTTTCTGCTCTGTGCGCGTTCACATAAAAGAGGGCGTTTGACGTGTCATTTGACGCCTATTCCAGATAAAATGGATAGATGGCGGTCCGTATATTTCAGTCAGGAGGAGCAGGTATTAATAATGCAGGGCTATGAGGATTTCAAAGAAATCTTTACGGCCAAAAGCAACACTGTAGGTGCGAATAAAGCCAGAGAGGAGTGCTGGCAAAAAAATTGCAGATCGTGTAAATTCGTAAGTTATATTTATTTCACCACTTAATGCACCTTAATTAATCTCCCTCCCTCTTTTAGAGCGCTTAAACTTTAAACTTAATGCAGCAGATTTAAACATTATGTAGGTCTGACTGTCCCATTATGAATGATAAATGAAAATCACTTTAGTTTTTTGCTAAATCTATGTGAAATTAATTTAAGATTTCATATTATCTGTGATACCAGATAATGTGATATCGGTGCTACTCACCGGCCACTTTAATAGGTACCCTATCACCCTGGGGAATCTTATGAATGAATTATATTAAAACATTTCACATGAAATTCCACGTCACACTGATTATCAATATAATGGACTATTAATTTATGTTACCTGCGATTTTGTAAAATGCTTCTTTTATTTGAAGCGTGGGCAGATGGCCAGGGAATACTACAAACATATTCAGCAGTTTAGTAAGAGCAAGTACAACCTTGTGAATAGCGGCATCCAGTGATAATTAATTATAAGGGCCCTGAAAGCTGCAAACAAACATACAGGTAAAAAGACTGCTCTAGACAAGGGCCCCGAAGGCTGCAAACCTGATAAAACAATAAACAAGAAAGGCCAATTGCAATACAGTAATCCCTCACACTTCGCAGTCAATGGGGGCTGTGAACCCCCCGCGAATGATGAAACCACGATGTGGATATACATGTATATGTTCATACAGTATACATGTACGCGCGTACGCAAAATCTACTGAACGTACACTCACTTTGACGATCTCTCCTCTGTGTGTAGCTGATGAGAGCTAGAGATGGGAGGACGCGTGTCAGCCAATCAGCTACAGACAACCGACTCCACAGTAATGCCTGTTGTAGCAGCCAATCACAGGCCTCAATTTTTGTTCATGGGGCATCCCGTGTCGCCTCTTGTTGCTTCCCAAGATTTGTCCTTGATGTGATGTGTTTTGCTTTGTCTGTATTTTTTTCAAAATTTTTCCGAATATTTTTTTTCGATGAATATTTTTGAAACCGCCACGATGTACTGAGACCACGAAGTTTGACGGAATACTGTATTACTATCATAGTTAAGGTTAAATGTCAGCATTATGATTTAACCTGGAGCTAAAGGTGAGCTTAATGTCATTTACTTGGTTTGTCAAAAATAATATCAGGAGGAATGTAGCCTCTAGTGGTCAGAAAAGATACTGCAGTTGGACTCAGCTGGTTATCATGTAGATGTGACAGTTCTTTAAGGAACAGAGTAACTGAGTTGAAGCTTACCTTCAGCTACTGGAGCTAATGACAGAACAACAGGGTTGAAGAGGTCATGTAAGTTCTTCATATCATGCAAAGTTTTAATTCTGGGTTTAAATCTAAACCTAGGTTAACAAAATGAACTGTGGATGAGCTCAGCCTGTCCTTGTTGTCACACTGCAGTCAACTGGGATGTCAACTGCTGGTTAGACTGTTTCTGGTCAAACCACAACTAATTTGGCCACATGCTAACTGACACTCTGATTGGTCTTATGGTCCTTACGGGGTTAGGGTTAGGGTTATAGGGTTATGGCACAAAACAACCAACAAACCTACATGCAGACTGATAGACTGACCCACAGATTGTACAAGGATATACATTTAAATACAGACACACTTACAGTTGATGATGATGATCTTCACCATGGTAATGGAGAAGAAGGGCAGCGGCTCCAGAGGAACTTTGACCAGGATGGCAGTAATGATGAAGATGAACATGATGACGAGAAGACTCCCCATCACTCGCAGACACTGAGGAACTCTGATGGAACAGGCATAGGTCCTTGGTTAGATAGATAGACTTTTTAAAACTAAACTACTGTACTTATTCATGAAACCAGAGGAAGCAAAACTGTTGGCCAAACTTCAAGGGTGTCTTAATGACATTAAGTCCTGGATGCAGCATATTAATCAGGTTTGTCAGACTGCCTTTTTTCATCTCTGAAATATTGCCAAGATTAGGAGCATCCTCTCCCAGGGTGATGCTAAAAAATTAATCCACGCGCTTGTCAGTAATGTAATGTAATGCGTTGTTAGAAGATGTCTAAAAAGCTCGCTAAATAGCCTCCAACTGATCCAGAACGTAGCAGCGAGGGTGCTGACGGGAATTCGTTAGCGAGATCACATCTCTCCCGTGTTAGCCTCCCTCCATTGGCTTCCTGTGAAATTTAGAATTGAGTTTAAAATTCTGCTTCTCACATATAAGGCCCTTAATGGCCTAGCTCCTCACTATTTAACAAACCTGATAGCACGTTATGCTCCTAATAGAGCTCTTCGCTCTCAGAGTGCAGGATTACTCGTTGTTCCTAGAATATCTAAAAGTAGATTTGGAGGACGGGCCTTCTGCTACCAGGAACTTTTATTCTGGGACCAGCTACCAGTTTGGGTTCAGGAGGCTGACACCACCTCCATCTTTAAAACTAAACTGAAAACATTTCTGTTCAGTAAAGCCTACAGTTAGTCTAAACTATAGTGTGTAGGGGCTAATAGTTATAGCCATAGTTGTAGTAGCTCAGACTAGAGTAGCTCGTCTTAATCACAGCTTCATCATAGTTTCGTGCTATAGGCCTACGCTGCAGGGGAACGCCAACATGATCTGCTGAGTGGTGTCTCCACTGCTTTCCTCCTTTTCCTTCCCTTTCCTCCTGCCTTCCTCCTCCTCCAGCTCATTCATAATTAATTAGGATCACCTTGTTACTGTAACTGTGCTCCATTTTTCTTACAGTTTGTTGTAATTATTATTGACAGACATTGGAGGCCTCCCTGGTGGCTTAGTGGTAGTGCTGTTGTCTACTTTTTGTGAAGTCCCAGGTTCAAATCCTGGTTGCACTCCACTCACACCATGTTCTCTGCCCTGCTCCATGAGTGTCTTGTTCCAGTAGCCCACTTTCATTAGGTTACCTAACATCTGATGTGGATCAAGGTTTCTTCCTCTTAGAGGGGAGTTTTTTCTTGCTACTGTTTGGCTTAAAGGTTTTGCTCCCACTAGTGGTGTCAGGGACCCAAGTGCAGGAGACAGCAGTATCCAACAGAAAAGTTCATTATTTACAAAAATGATAACAAAAACTTAACTGCAGTCTCCGGGTCATTGAAGGTCAGTGGGAACACATGGGGAAAAATAATATAAATGTAATCTTCTGCCCCCCCCCCCCCCCCCCCCCCCCCCCCCCCCCTCTTGTTACACCCCCAAGTACAGCAGCCTCAGTTGGAAGCATTTCCAGGTCAGGCTGCACACGCTCACTTGAGCTGCTGTACTGGGAACCCCCCCGCTTAGTTTTTGGTATGATGCTGTGCTATGTTGTGCTGAGGTGTTTTTAAATAATAATATAATAATCCTCCTAATAATAATAATAATATATATATATATATTATATATATATATATATATATATATATATTTGTCCCAGGGGGTGACCAGGGGGTGACCCCCCCGCCCCCCACCCCCCACCCCCCCCGAGGCCAGCCAAGACAGCCGCCACCCCCCCCCCCCCCCCCCCCCCGCAGCACAGCACAACGACAAATGACAAATAATCATAACAATAATGATCGCATCGTGTCCTTCACAGGACACTGTGTGAGAGATACTGTTTTTCCTCTCCTCATGTTACCTCCTTTCCTTATCTTTTTAAAACTGTTTACTTATTTATCCCATTTTCTTTGATATTATTTTATTTATTAATGTATTCTTTAACTCCAGTGTTTCCTCAGCAAAGCCCTCTACATCCTGCTGTGATCCTGCTATTGTCCTGCTGTGATCCTGCTATCGTCCTGCTGTGGTCCTGCTTTTGTCCTGCTGTGGTCCTGCTGTGGTCCTGCTGTGATCCTGCTATTGTCCTGCCGTGATCCTGCTATTGTCCTGCTGTGATCTTGCTATCATCCTGCTGTGATTCTGCTATTGTCCTGCTGTGATCCTGCTATTGTCCTGCTGTGGTCCTGCTGTGATCCTGCTATTGTCCTGCCGTGATCCTGCTATTGTCCTGCTGTGATCTTGCTATCATCCTGCTGTGATTCTGCTATTGTCCTGCTGTGATCCTGCTATTGTCCTGCTGTATCCTGCGTGATCCTGCTGTGGTCCTGCTGTGATCCTGCCGTGGTCCTGCTGTGGTCCTGCTGTGATCCTGCTATGTCCTGCTGTGGTCCTGCTGTGATCCTGCTATCGTCCTGCTGTGATCCTGCTATCGTCCTGCTGTGATCCTGCTGTGATCCTGCCGTGGTCCTGCCGTGGTCCTGCTGTGATCCTGCCGTGGTCCTGCTGTGGTCCTGCTGTGTGATCCTGCTATTGTCCTGCTGTGATCCTGCTATTGTCCTGCCGTGATCCTGCAATCATCGCTGTGGTCCTGCTGTGATCCTGCTGTGGTCTTGCTGTGATCCTGCTATTGTCCTGCTGTGGTCCTGCTGTGATCCTGCTATCGTCCTGCTGTGATCCTGCTATCGTCCTGCTGTGATCCTGCTATCGTCCTGCTGTGATCCTGCCGTGGTCCTGCTGTGATCCTGCCGTGATCCTGCTATTGTCCTGCCGTGATCCTGCTATTGTCCTGCTGTGATCCTGCCGTGGTCCTGCTGTGGTCCTGCTGTGATCCTGCCATGGTGCTGCCATGGTCCTGCTGTGGTCCTGCCGTCGTGCTGCCGTGGTCCTGCTGTGGTCCTGCTGTGGTCCTGCCGTGATCCTGCTATCGTCCTGAGGACTGTACTATGAAGCAAGTTTGACACAGCCAGGCTTTCTCTTGGGTGAGCTGGCTTAACAAACCTGAAACTCGCCATCAGAGATAACTGGTACCACGACGGTGATTATCAACTATCTTTATTAATCGCGGCTTTCTGCTTTCTGCTCTGTGCGCGTTCACATAAAAGGGGGCGTTTGATGTGTCATTTGACGCCTATTCCGGATAAAATGGATAGATCGTGGTCCGTATATTTTTCAGTCAGGAGGAGCAGGTTTTAATAATGCAGGGCTATGATGATTTCAAAGAAATCTTTACGGCAAAAGCAACACTGTAGGTGCGAATAAAGCCAGAGAGGAGTGCTGGAAAAAAATTGCAGATCGTGTAAATTCGTAAATTATATTTATTTCACCACTATATTTATTTCACCACCTTAATTAATCTCCCTCCCTCTTTTAGAGCGCTTAAACTTTAAACTTAATGCAGCAGATTTAAACATTATGTAGGTCTGACTGTCCCATTATGAATGATAAATGAAAATCACTTTAGTTTTTTGCTAAATCTATGTGAAATTAATTTAAGATTTAATATTATCTGTTATACACACTCACCGGCCACTTTAATAGGTACACTATCACCCTGGGGAATCTTATGAATGAATTATTTCACATGAAATTCCACGTCACACTGATTATCAATATAATGGACAATTAATTTATGTTACCTGCAATTTAGTAAAACGCTTCTTTTATTTGAAGCGTGGGAAGATGGCCAGGGAATACTACAAACATATTCAGCAGTTTAGTAAGAGCAAGTACAACCTTGTGAAAAGCGCGGTATACAGTATTCTGGCTCAGATCTTCTGCATCACCAACTGAATGCATGTAGGTTCCCGTGGCAAAGAAACGCAAAGAAACGCACACCGTTTGCGCTACTGTGAGCGCACAGCTGCGTTTGGTGGTGCTGCCAATATATGGCTCTCGCAGATTACAAATGTAACGTATTCCCTCAGCTGGAAATCTATAGCGTTCATAGAGAATATGGTCATGGGAAGCCAGCGGATTAGTCCGGTCTCTGAATACTCTCCCTCCATTGCACAATCCTGGCGCTCAGGTCAACGGGATTGGGTGAAAGTAAAAGGGCGGTGCTTTTTATAGCCGATTTGAGCCTAAACTCTGCACATAACCTGCTCTGGACCAGGTTAAGCTTGCAGAGTAAGTTACCATGGTGATCTAGCCAGGTTAAAAGAGAGCCACCTTCGTGGTACCGGAAATCCTGGCTTTAGACTCAACATACCTCGCTAACCCTCTAATCTTGCTTCGTAGTACACCCCGCTGCTGTGATCCTGCCGTGATTCTGCTGTGATCCTGCTACTAACCCCTAACCTTAACTCCTAACCCCTAACCCCTAAAATGTGTAGTATCTTATTGTGATAGTACATTGTTTTGTAAATAGTTGTGCAAAATATGCCTGAAGCATTGCATTTCTATGTAAAGCTCAGAATATGATAACTGGGATGTTTGTTGATATTGTTCATAGGTTTTTGAAATTTACCATCTAGATTTGCAGTCTAAGCTACAAAAGTTATTATTAAAACATGTCTGTAACATTGTAAAAAAAAAAAAAGAAAAAAAAGGAAAATCCTACAGGGATTTTTTTGTGCGATTTTTACATCCAGGCTGTTAATAAGGTGTTTCAAATAAAAAAAAAAAAAAAAAAAAAAAAACTGTAAAATAACACTTGTGAGGTTGTGCTAAAAAATGAAAATGATGCCAAACACTGTCAGGACCATCAGGATGGTCAGTTTCAGTGTCTGCTCTTCACTTTGACCATATTTGGAGTTCCCCTCTCTCCCCTGCTCACCTTAATCAGCTATCATCAGTCTCACCTGTTCTGTCCCTTTTAAAGCAGCTGAGGGACCTTCACTCTACCTGTTCTCTCCAGCCTGTGGATCCCTGGAAAACCCTGATTCCTGCCTGCTCCTTTCAGTAGAGCTGTCCTGGTTCTGACCCTCACCGGTTTCCCCATCATTGACTCTAGTTTCTGGATTTTGGATTGAGAGGAATCATTTAAGGAGTTTTACTTCTGTCTGCAAACAATTATTCTGGATCCAGTTAATTGGATTCTTGCGTTGAGTGTCCATGTCTTTTAATTTAGCCAAAGAATCGTTACATCTCCCAAGATTCCTGTCTGTCTCTCCTGAACTCCAAAGTCCATTCAACCTTGCCTGCCCTGGATCCTCTTCATCCACCTAAACCTGGAAGGAGCTTCTTCTCATTCCTGAGTCAGCCATCCCCTACCTGACCATTAGAGTATCATTAAAATGGTCAATGACTTTCAGCCATACTTTCTCTGAGGTTGATACCGTGCTCCCGACCTCCCCATCCGATTGAAACCAGACCACATTCATTACTCACCTGTTATAAATTAATGCTTTCACATGAACACTGTCATCAAGTTTTCTAAGCCCAGTCAACAACCCTTACAGATACAACACGGGTTATTATTAGTTTTTTAAAAGGCTTACTATAATATTCTGTTTAATTTATGTTCTTTTACTCTTCTTTTATCAAATGTGAACATTTTAAACCAAGCTATTTTTTGTAAGTGGTACATTATTGCAATTGTATTTGAAAAACTTTTATAAAAAATTGGTTTACTTTAGGAACTAAAATATTTGACATTTTTATTTCTGATCGATTGTGTTTCTGTTGACTTTTTAAATCAGCATATGATACTTGGTATTGATCGCTGTCTTCTGTGCTGAATTCTATCAAAATTGTACCATGGTAGACAAATCTTTGTCCAGTGAATCAATAAAGTATCATACTGTGATAAAACCTGTGAGTTTACATTTCTAAGCTACTGTAGTACCTCAGGAGTATTCTGCAATACTTCAGTAGTACTATGTGGTACTTCAGCAGAACCTGGGTCAGTTATGATCAACTTCATAGTCATATCATCTGATCTTCAGCTGATGTTCTGGACTCTGGTAGAGAGGAGCTGAGCTGTCAGCTGATCTCTACCTGGTGGTGGGTTGGATCAGATGGAGGGAGGATGCTGGTCAGACCTGGTAGGACCAAACGTGGAGTGAGGGTTTGCTGGGAACGTCTGGCAGAGGAACCTGTCAGAAAGATCTTCATCTCACACCTCCATCAGAGCTTCAATCACATCCTGAGGGAGGTGGAGGACATTGAGTCTGAATGGACCATGTTCTACACCTCTGTTGAAGAAGCAGCTAACCAGAGCTGTGGCTGGAAGGACGTTGGTTCCTGCCGTGGAGACAATCCTTGAACCTGGTGGTGGACACCTCGATAAGAGAGGCCATCAGACTGGAGAAGAAGTCCAGGCTAACCAAGCCCTGTCCGGCTCTGGAGGCAGGACACAGTTGCCAACAGGCTAAGCGTGCTGCTGCTTCATTGGTTTCTAAGGCACAGACTCAGGTGTGAGAGGAGTTTGGAAAGGCCATGGAGAATGACTTTCAACTGGTTCCAGGTAGATTCTGGCAAACATGGGGCAACTCAGGCTGGGTAAGCAGTGCTTCAGCAACATTATGTACAGTGAGAGTGTGGTCCTGCTGACCTTGACTGGAGATGTCAGACAGTGGAAGGAATACTTTGAAGATCTTCCCAATCCCATTAACACATCTACTGTGAAGGATGAATCTGTGGACTCAGAGGTGGGCTCACCCATTTCCAGAACTGAGGGCTCCAGGAGTGGAAGAGATCCACCCTGAGCTTCTCAAGGATCTGGATGTTGCAGGACTGTCCTGGTTGACACGTCTCTGCAACATCACATGGACATCAGGGGCAGTACCTCTGGACTGGCAGACCAGGGTGGTCGTTCCCATTTTTAAGAAGGACTGGAGGGTGTGTTCCAGTTCCAGGAGAACCAGACTCCTCAGCCTCCCTGGTCAGGTCTATGCAGGTCTAATGGAGAACAGAGTCCCATCGATTGACTCCCAGATCCAGATAAGGAATTGGGCATACTACTCAGCAGTACTCTGTGGTACCTCAACAGCGCTTTGCAGTTCTCTGTGGTACTTCAGTACTAGTCTTTGGTACTTTAACTCTGTGGTACATCAGTACTAGTCTTTGGTACTTTAACTCTGTGGTACATCAGTACTAGTCTTTGGTACTTCACTAGTACTTTGTGATACTTACAGGGAGAGCAGGAAGGAGTTGAGGCAGGTGCAGAGCAGTAGTGGCAGCATGGCGCAGAGTGTCATCACATTGTTAAACTTGGCCGCCAGAACACTACGATGGTCACCTGTTGCCTCTGTTTGATTGGTTGAAAAGACCTCTGGAGGCGTGTCCCTTAGACGACTGGTGAAATACTGCAATGACACACAGACAGGACAAACTGTACCTGGAAACTCTGACCACTATTCATCCAACACTTACTGTCAGTACCACTGGATGTTATGATGGTTTATTTCTGTAATCCTGATCCCTATTCATGTTGATCAATGAGCAAAGCTGAATAGTTTTTACTTTTTGTGACTCTAAACCTCTGGTTAAGAAATACAGTCCTTCAGCTACATTGATTCAACGACAAACTTCTTCAGACACAGTCTTTGAATGTCACACTCCTTTGGACGGTTTGATGCATTAAACAACCCGCCAGCTGTGAAGACCACCTCACATCAGGACGAGCAGGTGCTGACGCTGGATCCAGCCGTTGTTCTCATGACTCTGAGAAACATGAAACCAGCAGATAATAACAAAATACCAGGCCGAGTGTTTCCAAATATTTGGTCTGTGTGAATCCTTCAGCAACACATGATATATAATATTATACTCATTATAATATTTTTTTTCTTGAAAAATCACTAAAACTAAATTCTATAAAATTTCCCTAAAATTGCAAATGTATAAACAAGTTTTATTGTAAAACCAAGGCTTTTTGTATAATCATTGCTCTTTGTTGAAAAATCCCAAATTTAGCAAAAATCTTGACATTTTAATATTGCAATTTTTTGTAGCGAAACATACATTTTCACAGTGTTGTTATTTTAAATCATAAAATTACAACTTTTAGTAGTAAAATTGAATTTCATACAACCGCAACTTTGAGAAATCAATTTTTGCTCCAAAATTTAGAATTTTGCAACATGTTTTTTGTCACATCTCTTTCTTCTTTTTGTCATAAAATTTCCATTTCACACGTTTTTATTGCCAATTTTGTGTCACTGCAACTTCAAGTCCCAGAATTATGACATGTTATCTTAAAACTCAAAGTTTGCAAAAATGTAAATTTTTTTAAAAATAACTTTTTTGCACTAGTGGCCTTTATTGACAGTGAAGGCAGACAAGAAGGTGGGGGCAGAGAGAACGGGGAGGACACGGCACAGAGGGTCGTACGGGCCGGGAGTTGAACCCACCACCGCTGCAGGAGGACTGTGCCCTCTGTATATGGACCACCTACCCTAATCACTGCAGCACCAGGCAGCCCACAAAAACTTAACTTTTAAACTTGATATTAACTTTTGGTTTCATCATATTGACCTTCAAAAAATTGGAACATTTTACCATAAAATTACAATGTCTTAAAAACAGATTTTTGCTTGAAAATTGCTAATTTCTCAACATTACAACTTGCTGTGACAAGCTAATTTTTGCCATCACAAAATGTTTAAAATTATGACTTTTTTTTGGGGGGGGGGGGCAGTGGCCTTTATTTATCGTGAAGAGCGAGAGGAAAGTGGGAAAGACGCACCAAAGGGTTGCAGGTTGGGAGCCGAACCTGTGACCAGGAGAACTGTAGCCTTTTATACACAGGCTACCACCTTCAAAATAAAAGCTTATTTTTGGACGTGAATGATGTGTGGAGGGGAACAGAGATGATGTCGCACCATGGTAGCAGTCATGAAGAAGTTCCACGGCAGGAGTGTTCCAAGACCAAGCATGAAGAAGATCAGCCACACGCCAAAATAACTGCAGGAAGACATTTCTAGAATAAGATGAGAGTATCTGGGAACTGGTCCAGAACCAGTGAGATCAGACTGGTTCACATAGTGTTTGTGGGCGTGGCCACTTAAACTGATAAGTGTATTATCTGGAGGCCTCAGACATCTTATCTCCCAACAGCAGAAACACATTCAGAGCAGAAAAAAACAACTTGTAGAGCAAATAAACATTAAACAGCAGCAGAAAGGCAAAGTTTCACCTTCAATGTTTTCTAATACATGAAATGTTCCAGCTCTTCTCAGAGGCTGCATTAATTGTTGAATTTGATGACATCATGACAGGAATTTTTAAATGAACAAGAAGCCAGCAGAAATGTTACATCTATAAACATGAACTTACTTATCTTTAGGTGAGTTGGTGTCCATTTTGTAGCTGAAGATGGACTGAAGAACAAGTGGACCAAAGGGTCTGATGGCACAAATGATCTGATGGGGGTCTGCTGGGTTGGAGGTGTGGTGGGCAACTGGAGGAGGAGCTGTTTGAATCGGAGGGTTTCAAGAAGCTCCTGTCAGCCTAAAAGATAAATGAGGAGAGTTTCTTGATCAGGGAATCATCTATGTGAACAAAATTAATAAAATCAATAATTCATGAACAAACTGGAACTTCAATGAAGACATTAACAGGGATCTTTCAGCCACCACTCTGCTGTCTTCATGAGGCACATACCTGTTTTAATGTTCATAACATCATCTAAGAGTTTTTACTATTATTATTATTATTAAAATTATCCACTTTAAATCACTAAAAATGCATTAAAATAATCAATAATAATGATGTAACTTAATTTACATGAGGGCAGCTGATGTCCGAGTTCTTTAAAATAAAAGACTTCAGGGACATGGATAGTTCATGTGGTTGAGGGGCTCCATGTCTGGAGGCTCCAGTGCAAGTCCAGGTCCACAAGAGTCCCAAAATCTTTAGAAACTAGAGAAACAAATGTGTCATGTGGATTTATATTTGAGATCACCACCAAGTTTTAAACTGAAATTCCTCCCGTCATGGAAACACCCCCCCAACTCTAACCCCTGTGGACCAGCCCAGGCCACCATGTAGCATTCAGGGACAGTCAGAAATCTGACAGCTGGTGATCTCAGTGACAGTTGATCAAGGCAAGACGCTGAATTCAGTAAAACAGTGACATCCCTGAAAGCATGACATGCTGCCATCACTGTCAGAGATATTTAGAAATATGAAACAGACTCGCTGTGAGGCATTTAGGAGAGACAGAAACATTCAGAAATTCTGAACAGGTTCAATCAAACACAAAAAGGCTGTAAAGACTCCTGAAAACAGCTAAAGTATATAAGGTTTTACCTCTTGCAGCCAGATGTTTTCCAGGTGTTAAACCTCCACCTTCCAGTTCTCAGAGACTGTTGGCAGTAGATTTTGTGGAAATGTCTGTCTTTTGTCCAGCTCGTTGTGAAATCCTTCTTCCTCTCTTGTCACGTTCCTGCCTCAGATCTTCCTTGTTTCGTTGTGCACTTTCAGCAGAATCATTTCTCTGACCTTTAACCTGCGATATCAGCCCATTCTGGACTTTGTTTCTGAGTAAATAACAGAGCAGTGATAGAACATGTAGATTCATTCAGTCATTAATCAGAGGAAGACTTTCAACATTAATGACATTTCTGAGTAAATAACAGAGGAGTGATAGGACGCACAGTTCTGTTCAGTCATTAATCTGTTTACTCACACTGAGCCATAATCACTAACAAATTACAATGTCAACAAAAACAGACATACGGGGGGAAATGGGAGCAATCCTAAGTACTCCCTTCCTGCTTCTAAAGGATTTAGGAGGGCAAGTGTCAGCCGGGTGCTGCTGATCATCAGTCCTTGATGATCTAATCAGCAGGTGTGCAGACCTTTATAGAAACAGATGTTTTCTGGTCTGGAGCATTTAGGTAAGTGTTGACCTGATGTCCAACATCTGTAATGGACTCACAGAAGTAGCTGCTGCTGAATGTACATCTGGAAATCATGTTAAAACCATGTTTAAAACATGTTCAATTCATTTATAGAATGGGAAAGAGTATAAGAGAACAAAAATATTATAGTGTAACAGCAAAGTCCTGGGGAGGTCAGACAGACACTGTCTATCACTTATACTGTGTTGTATTCTCTTGTGCGCACCTGCTTGACATCGTAAATATATACGTTTTATCACACCAGGAGGACTTGACAGTTCCTGTGAGTTCATGGAGGTTGAGGAGGTGTGGCTCCAACCACATCCTGATAGATCACAGCTTTCTGAAGAGATCAGGTCGATCACAGATGTACTGATTCAGAAATGGAGACGATCTATGTTGATGTTCCACCAAGAGAGCCATAATTTAAAAGGAAAATGCAAGGCATGTTCAAAACTAGATATAGCTGCTGTTGAACAGTCATGGATATATTGAATGTATGATTATTCCAGTTTATAGGCTCTGCTTAAAGCGATCATTAACAAAATAACATCGTACTGTGGATAATATTAATCAAACTGAAATTGATGTCTTTGACTGCACTTGATTTTTATTTGGTATTATGAATAATGTGGTCAGAGGTGTCCCAATATAAAACTCTTTAGTCACATTATTCCTTAATATTTGGGAGTTACTTTCATCCAGGTGACAGTAATACTTATTGCTTTGAAGGTGGTAAATAGTGTCTTTAATTAAAATTAACACAATTATATAACCAATTAAGAAAACATGCTGACTGAAGACCACCACAGATTATCTGACGTAGACTCTGACTGTCCCTACAACTCTCTTCTCCATCCTCCATTTAGTTTTGGTCAAACATATTTGAGAATATTCATTTAGAAATGTTTTTATTGCTGCTATCTACTGGTCAGTTAAGAGAAGAAGCTGCTTCATCTAAACATTGACCAAAAGGACACGACATAAATGAAGTTTACGTGCAGTTAACTATCAACTACTGTCATCAACCTGAAGACCAACTGTTTCTGATTATGTAAACAACTGGAATAATACTGAAGAGAAACATGGAGACAAATGTCTGAGATCAAGAAGATATCAGTCTAACAGACAAAATATTCATATTTATAAAAAATTATAAATTAATAATAAACTATTTCAGTTATAAACAAACTGAAGTCTGTCACCTTTTATCATTATAACCGAAATGACCCCTCCCCATGGGCGGGGTTTGCGAGGGGGCAGGGGGAGCATTGCTCCCCCTGGTGGCTGAAATATATAATTGCATTGTCAACGAACTGGCAAAAATAAATAAATGTTTTTGACCGTAATGTTTTTTTTAAAGTCCAAAATAAACTGCAGTATATTGTGACAGTTAAATGAATCATGTTATATTTTGTTTCTTAATACATTTAACATCATTAACATTAACATTTATAACATCTACTGTCGCTGTATCCTGTTGCAACTACTGGTTTTGAACATCATCTAATCTTGGACTTCATGGTTTCATGGTGAGTGTATCTTGAGGCCATCATGTGCGCGCGAGTTTGCACATATGTGTGCATGCGCGCCGGTTCGCGTGCATGCGCGCCGGTTCGCGTGAGAGTGCGCCCGTTTGTTGAAAGTGCTTAACAATTTTTGCCCCCCCAACGCAAAAGTCAAACTACGCCTATGAATGTATCAATGTACTTTTGCCTGGCCAAAGCCTCATTGTTAGATCCATCATTTGTTGCATTTGATTTAAATGGCTTGGGATGATATAAATCCTGTACAAATTTCTCTGTAATCTTTTTACGTTTAATCACCATTCCAAATTTAGAGGCTGTGATTGTGCCCTCCCTCTGTCGATGCCACTCTGAACATGATGCTTGGTCTTTTGTGTTCTGGTGTATTTGACAGGCATCTTCCAAACTGAAGCTGGTGCTGGTGTTCTCTGGTATGTAGACATCACTGGACAGAGGCAGGGGAAGGTTAGTTTTGCCACAGATTGATGTTGCACTGCAAGATGGTGCCGGTGGCTGGCCATTTTACCAAGAATGGTAGCTGAGAAAAGATAAAAAAATATATAATTACAACCGTACAATGTGATAAGTGCATACAAACTATATATTGTTTTTACATTGATGCTTTAATAAAGATCTTATTTGTTTCTAGGATGCCGTGCCCCAGACCCAGTCCATGAAGAATCCCTTGTGGAGGAGCGATGCCATGCCGCAATGGTCGATGACCACCCCCACCAATCCCAGTCAGGAAGAGGACAGTGGGAAGGCTGAACTGCTCAAACCAATTGAGCATTTAGGAAGAGCTCTCAAAAATCAAATTGAAATGACCCCAGAAAGAATTCAGTTCAGTAGCATTCCACATTTCTTCAAGTATAATACAGGGTTTACCTACGAGCAGTTTAATAGCCCGTGCACCATATTCAGCATTCCTAACAGTGCTCCACCACAAATGGCACCCCTTATTTACTGAAAAGTTGACCAGCAAATAACTCTCATGCCTTTGCGTCAACAACTCCTCCTGGTTCTGATGAAGTTACGTCAATATTTTGATCGTAAGGAGCTCAGTTTCAAGTTCAACATTAGTCATCAGAGTATCAGCATTTTGTTCAACTCAGGGATTGATTTTATGTTCAACACACTTCCTATGTGGCCCCACAGAGATATTATAACAGAAAATGCCATCCAAGTACCAGTCTGAATTCCCTATCACATTTTCAATCCTGGACTGCACAGAGAATAAAATTCAGCAACGAAGCGCTTTGAAGCTACAGAGTGAAACATTTTCAAATTACAAATCTACCAACACACTTAAATCATTGATTGTTCTAGACCCAAGAGGTTCTATTATGTTTTGTTCCACCCTATTTCCAGGTTCTACAGTCATAGAAAAAATTATTAGACCACCCTTGTTTTCTTCAGTTTCTTTTTCATTTTAAATGCCTGGTACAACTAAAGGTACATTTGTTTGGACAAACATAATGATAACCACAAAGATTGCTCAAAAGAGTTTTATTTAAGAGCTGATATCTTACCATTTTCTATGGTTTTCTTGATTATAACCTAAATTACTTAAGGTTTTACATCAATAGCTATGGCATTGTACTGCCAAAAACACTGCTTTTATGCATTCAGTGTTTTCTTTTCTGTCTGTTTTAGTCACATTATGACGTTTAGTGGTACCAGGTATAAAAAATGAACAAGAAAGTGAAGAAAAAATGGTGGTCTAATAATTTTTTCCATGACTGTATATCAGACAAGGAGATAGTGGAGCAGTGTGGAATCATACCTCTCCTAAGAGAACTTATTATTCATGGCTACATTCACCAGGGTGATGGGTTTATGGCAGATAAGGGTTTCCTCATAGACCAAGAGGTGGAGGATGTGGGGCTGAAATTAAACATCCCTCCATTTGTCCGTTCTAACTTCCAGATGCCATCATGTGATGTCAGCAAAAAAAAGAGCATTGCTCACTACCGAATTCACGTTGAAGTAAGTAAACTTTATTTATACAGCGCCCTTCACAGACCATGGTCACAGAGCGCTTCACAATTAAAATAAAAATAAAACACAGTAAAAGATACATACAAATTTAAGATTAAAAGGCCAAGACAACACATTTACGATCATAACAGCCCCAAGACAATTAGGCAAAAGCCTGCACAAATAAAAAGGTCTTTAGTTGCCTTTTGAAGGAGTCAACAGACTCCATGGAACGCAGAGAGAGCGGAAGATCGTTCCAAAGCCTGGGAGCAACGGCCTGGAAGGATCGGTCTCCTCTGGTCCGGAAGCGAGTACGGGGAACCATCAGCAGATTCTGATCCACAGACCTCAGAGCCCGAGCTGGGGTGTAGGGCTGGATCAGATCACTGATGTAAGGTGGAGCCTGACCACGCAAAGCTCTAAAAGTTAAAACCAGAATTTTAAAATTGATCCTAAAGGAAACTGGCAGCCAATGAAGAGCTTTGAGAATAGGGGTTATGTGTGACCTCCTATTAGAGCGGGTCAGAATTCTTGCTGCTGAAATTTGCACTAGCTGCAGGCGAGACAGCTCCTTCTTGTTTAGACAAGAGAACAAACTGTTACAATAGTCCAAACGCGAAGACACAAAAGCGTGAATGACCAGCTCCAAATCATTTTGCGACAACATTTTCCTGAGTTTAGAAATATTCCTCAGATGAAAGAAGCAATTCCTTGTCAGCTGTTTGCAGTGTTGCACTAATGACATGCTTTTGTCAAACACAACACCCAGGTTTCTTAGGCTCGGTTTAACAAACCGGCCCAAGTCACCCAAATACTGGTTAATCCCAGGAATGGAGTCATCAGGGGCAATAACCAGGGTTTCAGTTTTGTCCACATTTAGCTGCAAGGTGTTCACATTTAGCCATTGATTAATCTCCACCAAGCAATGAACTAAGGAGTTTAGCCTGTGCATTTAGGAAGAGCTCTCAAAAATCAAATTGAAATGACCCCAGAAAGAATTCAGTTCAGTAGCATTCCACATTTCTTCAAGTATAATACAGGGTTTACCTACGAGCAGTTTAATAGCCCGTGCACCATATTCAGCATTCCTAACAGTGCTCCACCACAAATGGCACCCCTTATTTACTGAAAAGTTGACCAGCAAATAACTCTCATGCCTTTGCGTCAACAACTCCTCCTGGTTCTGATGAAGTTACGTCAATATTTTGATCGTAAGGAGCTCAGTTTCAAGTTCAACATTAGTCATCAGAGTATCAGCATTTTGTTCAACTCAGGGATTGATTTTATGTTCAACACACTTCCTATGTGGCCCCACAGAGATATTATAACAGAAAATGCCATCCAAGTACCGGTCTGAATTCCCTATCACATTTTCAATCCTGGACTGCACAGAGAATAAAATTCAGCAACGAAGCGCTTTGAAGCTACAGAGTGAAACATTTTCAAATTACAAATCTACCAACACACACTTAAATCATTAATTGTTCTAGACCCAAGAGGTTCTATTATGTTTTGTTCCACCCTATTTCCAGGTTCTACAGTCATAGAAAAAATTATTAGACCACCCTTGTTTTCTTCAGTTTCTTTTTCATTTTAAATGCCTGGTACAACTAAAGGTACATTTGTTTGGACAAACATAATGATAACCACAAAGATTGCTCAAAAGAGTTTTATTTAAGAGCTGATATCTTACCATTTTCTATGGTTTTCTTGATTATAACCTAAATCACTTAAGGTTTTTCATAAATAGCTATGGCATTGTACTGCCAAAAACACTGCTTTTATGCATTCAGTGTTTTCTTTTCTGTCTGTTTTAGTCACATTATGACGTTTAGTGGTACCAGGTATAAAAAATGAACAAGAAAGTGAAGAAAAAATGGTGGTCTAATAATTTTTTCCATGACTGTATATCAGACAAGGAGATAGTGGAGCAGTGTGGAATCATACCTCTCCTGAGAGAACTTATTATTCATGGCTACATTCACCAGGGTGATGGGTTTATGGCAGATAAGGGTTTCCTCATAGACCAAGAGGTGGAGGATGTGGGGCTGAAATTAAACATCCCTCCATTTGTCCGTTCTAACTTCCAGATGCCATCATGTGATGTCAGCAAAAAAAAAGAGCATTGCTCACTACCGAATTCACGTTGAAGTAAGTAAACTTTATTTATACAGACCATGGTCACAGAGCGCTTCACAATTAAAATAAAAATAAAAACACAGTAAAAGATACATACAAATTTAAGATTAAAAGGGCCAAGACAACACATTTACGATCATAACAGCCCCAAGACAATTAGGCAAAAGCCTGCACAAATAAAAAGGTCTTTAGTTGCCTTTTGAAGGAGTCAACAGACTCCATGGAACGCAGAGAGAGCGGAAGATCGTTCCAAAGCCTGGGAGCAACGGCCTGGAAGGATCGGTCTCCTCTGGTCCGGAAGCGAGTACGGGGAACCATCAGCAGATTCTGATCCACAGACCTCAGAGCCCGAGCTGGGGTGTAGGGCTGGATCAGATCACTGATGTAAGGTGGAGCCTGGCCATGCAAAGCTCTAAAAGTTAAAACCAGAATTTTAAAATTGATCCTAAAGGAAACTGGCAGCCAATGAAGAGCTTTGAGAATAGGGGTTATGTGTGACCTCCTATTAGAGCGGGCCAGAATTCTTGCTGCTGAAATTTGCACTAGCTGCAGGCGAGACAGCTCCTTCTTGTTTAGACAAGAGAACAAACTGTTACAATAGTCCAAACGCGAAGACACAAAAGCGTGAATGACCAGCTCCAAATCATTTTGCGACAACATTTTCCTGAGTTTAGAAATATTCCTCAGATGAAAGAAGCAATTCCTTGTCAGCTGTTTGCAGTGTTGCACTAATGACATGCTTTTGTCAAACACAACACCCAGGTTTCTTAGGCTCGGTTTAACAAACCGGCCCAAGTCACCCAAATACTGGTTAATCCCAGGAATGGAGTCATCAGGGGCAATAACCAGGGTTTCAGTTTTGTCCACATTTAGCTGCAAGGGGTTCACATTTAGCCATTGATTAATCTCCACCAAGCAATGAACTAAGGAGTTTAGCCTGTGAAGCTCAGTAGGCTTGAAAGAGCAGTACAGCTGAATATCATCCGCAAACATGTGGTAGGAGACATCAGGAAATCTCTGGATGATTTTTCCCAAGGGGATCAAGTACAACAAAAATAATAAAGGACCCAAAACAGAACCTTGGGGGACTCCACACAAAAGATCTGCTGACCCACACCTTATTTGGTTAGCTGTGACACTAAAGCTACGCCCAGAGAGGTATGACGAGAACCAAAGAAGAACTGAACCTGACAGTCCTACTTCATCCCTCAGCCTTCTCAACAGGATTTGGTGGTCGATGGTGTCAAAGGCTGAGGACAGATCTAAGAGAACTAGAACAACGCATTTTCCCGAATCAGCAGACATCATAATGTCACTGGACACTTTCAGCAAGGCTGTCTCCGTAGAGTGATGTTTGCGGAAACCAGACTGAAATGTCTCATGGATGTTATTTGGTCCAGGAATAATGACAGCTGCTCAGAGACCACCTTCTCTAGGATCTTGGACAAGATTGGTAGCTTAGAGATCGGCCTGAAATTACTGAGGACAGTCGGGTCTAAGCCTGTCTTTTTGAGTAAAGGCTCCACTATAGCATGATTAAATGCATTGGGAAACACACCGGAGGACAGAGAGAGGTTAACCATTTTGGTAACCCAGGGGCCAATTACCTCAAACACTTTCACAAAAAGCCTACACGGAAGGACATCCGATGAGCAAGAGGAGAGTTTCATCTTGGTCACTAGTGCTGAGATATTAGCAAGAGTCACAGACCTAAATGAGGACCACAAGCTGGAGACAGGCTCAACGACAGCAGGGGTTCCACACAAAAGGGGAGGGATTTTCTCCTTGATCAACTTAATTTCAAAAATCTCAATAATGCATTGCTGTCCGCTTCACAAAAGACTGGAGTAACTGGCGCAGCAGGACATACAAGAAAATTGATTGTATTAAACAGCACTTTGGGATTTTTCTTATTAGCTGTTACCAGTTTACGAATAAAGTCTGATCTGGCATTTTCCACCATCTCATTGTATGAGGCCACAAGATCCCTGAGATGGAGTCTGTGCACCTCAAGTTTAGTGGATTTCCACAGACGTTCAGTCTTACGACAAAGTCTCCTTAGGCTCATGGTGTCTTCATTTATCCAAGGGCACACTTTTTTCTGAACTGACCAGCTTGATTTAACAGGTGCCACCTGATCCAGAATTTTGACACAATGATTGGTAAAACACTGAGTACAATTGTCCACATCAAGGCAGTCCATAAATAAAAGAGGGTCAAACATAGCAGAGAAACTGTCTGCAGTATTAGCAGAGATAACACGCCTCTGAGACCTAGCTACTATAGGCTTAGGCTCAGGGCTGAAGTGGAGATCAAACAGAACAAGATAATGATCACTGAGCTGGACGTCCTGTACAGACACATTTGAAATGTCTAGTCCAAGGGGAAAAACTAAGTCTAAAATGTGGCCTTTCTGGTGTGTGGGCTCAGAAACATGTTGCTCAAAATTAAAAGCTTCAGTCAATGATAAAAGTTCCTTTGCGGAGCAAGATGAGAACCTTCATCAACATGAAGGTTAAAATCTCCAAGGATAAGAACAGATTCCAACTTTATTATGGAGGATAAAAAGTCACTAAAATCCTTCAGAAACCCAGCAGCAGGTCCAGGGGGGTGGTAGATTAACACACAGCAGAATGGATTTGAAGATCCCACCATGACCATTTGGGACTCAAATGAAGTTAAATCCTGGGTCTGAGTCATTTTGCATGTGCAACTGTCCTTATATATAACGGCCAGACCCCCCCCACGACGGCAGGGGCGGGGTTTCCCGACAAAAGAGCAGCCAACTGGACAGAGTTCATTAAGATGAATAAACTCTTCCTCTCTCTGCCATGTCTCCGAAAGACACATTAAATCCAGCTTTTCTCTTGTGAAAGGGCTATTTCAAAAATAAAAAAGTCTAAAGTTTAAAATAGTCTCTGGCAGAATTCCCAACAACCGTTTGCACAACATAAATGACATATGGTATGTTGTGAGTATTCTCTCCAACTTTCAACCAAAGGTAATGGAAGATTAACATCATAGTTGAGTACTGTTATGTTTTTTTCATTGAAAATAAAAATGAACTGAACTGAGTATATTTATATGTAATACATACATTATTTTCTTTGTTAAAAGTATTGTGACAAATAACAATACTTATATATTCTATATTGTGTATATCAGACTATGTGTTTTTTTTGTTTGTTTTTTTTTCTTCCCCTCACCTTATCCCAAAAGTGCATTGAAACTATTTACCTGGTAGCCCAGACCACAGCCCATGGGCAACATTTCCTCTCCCAGACGTAACAATGCTGGGGTCTTCTAGACCAGGTAGCCGACTGGTGTGGTGTCCATCATCTTCATCTCCTTATAGGCTTCCTCAGACGCTCCGGACAGTTTACTTGAACAAAAAAACTGAATCAGGTGTACTGCTGAATGATTAACCAAATTCACCTGGATAATTCCAGTTGCTGTATGTTTTATTACCTGTTGCAAGTGTAAGAGGAGAAAACAGGCCTTCTCTTGCGTTTCAGTTTAGCCTTTGCCACCACTACCTTTGTGACAGTCTGCATCCAGCTTCTTCCCCCTCGGCTTGTGCCACTGCTGGGGACGACCTGCTGGACAAACCTCATTCTGCAGACGCTGCAGATCCAGGTACTGGAACAAACCCACAATGTGGGAGCAGTAACCGTCTGCCCTTAATGAGAGAAGCTTCTAAATATATATCAATATAGTAACTTTACAATGTGCTGATATTATTTGGGCATCCTTAATAATTTCAAATGTTTTATTTGAATAATTTGCATTTCATTTAGATGATATTCAGCTATTTATAGTTTTGATAACATGAAAAGGTATAAAATCACGAGACTAACAATTTACAGTTACTTTGGCATCCTTAATCAATCTGTATTCGATTAATTTTAGAACCACGTAGATTAAAAATGCTGCGATACATGAACACTGAAACCCTGCGATACATGAACACTCCTGTCCAGTGATACTGTTGCCCATGTAGCTGACAACTAAACGATGGGGTTTCTCTCTCTTTCGTTCATGGGCGGAGTTTGCGGGGGGGCAGGGGGAGCATTGCTCCCCCTGGTGGCTGAAATACGTAATTGCATTGTCAATGAACTGGCAAAAATAAATAAATGTTTTTGACCGTAATGTTTTTATTTAAGTCCAAAATAAACTGCAGTATATTGTGACAGTTAAATGAATCATGTTATATTTTGTTTCTAAATACATTTAACATCATTAACATTAACATTTATAACATCTACTGTGTACTGTATCCTGTTGCAACTACTGGTTTTGAACATTATCTAATCTTGGACTTCATGGTTTCGTGGTGAGTGTATCTTGTGTGCCATCATGTGCGCACGAGTTTGCACATATGTGTGCATGCGCGCCGGTTCGCGTGAGAGTGCGCCTGTTTGTTGAAAGTGCTTAACAATTTTTGCCCCCCCGACGCAAAAGTCAAACTACGCCTATGCTTTCGTTGGGAGTGATACACCTTAGCTTAGATCTTGTTTGAATACACATTTATATCATGAATGTATTGCTCTACTGCATATTGTAGGCCTTGTTGTTTTATGAGATATATTTGAGCTGTTATGCAAAAAATCATCAATAATTTTGTTTGGCACATCTTTCAGCTGTAACGTGACCACAGGCTCCGCAGCCTCCTCCACCTCCATATCTGTCCCCCAGCAGCAGAAAATATCCCCTCCAAAGGTTCTGGACACCTCCAGTCACTATTGCAGATCCCCAGCAGCATATTTTACCACGGCGTTATTCTAGTGTAATGTAAATACGGTTGATAGGCATCGGAAAAATGGCAAAATAACATTGTCCTTAATGGAGGAGCAGCGAGAATGTCCGACCTAGCAACAGTAACTAGGGAGGGGGCGGCGCTTACTGAAAGGTCAATTAAACAGCTTCAGCTTATTCAGAATGCTGCTGCCAGAGTTCTCATCAGAACCAGGAGAATTGAGCACATTACTCCTGTTCTGAGATCTTTACACTGGCTACCAGTTACCTACAGAACAGACTTTAAAGTGTTCTTGTTAATTTAGAAAGTAACAATAAAATGGGCTCATAATACATTTCTCATCTCATTGTAGGATATAAACCAAATAGGGCTCTGAGTCGGCTGGTAGAACATCGACTTAGAACCAAACGGGTGCATTTAGCCACTATGCTGCATTCACATTGAATCACTGTCATTAAATGTGTCTCAACTCTGGCTACTTTTAAAGTTAATCTAAAACCTTCACTGTTTTCTGGTGTCTTTGTTTAATTTAATTTTATGCTGCACCTATTACTAAAGTTCTTATCCAAGCTTTTCTTTGAACTATTTTTTTCTATCTAAATCTATTTTATTTTTACTTTTTTCATGGATTTATATTTGTACTTTTATGCTGTTTTGATTACTTAAATTCATTTTTCCTGTTCTTTTCATCTTAAAACCTTTTGTAAAACACTTTGGGCCTGATTTACTAAAGGTTTGCGTGCGTAAAAACGTGTGCAAACTTGACACCACCCGCAAACCAATGTGCAAGCTGATCTACTAACAGCGTGCAAAGAGGACTGCGCCTCTCAAATGAGCAAAATAGCACACGCTGTTCATTTAGTACTTTTGCCCTGATGAATAAACAATATGGGGCGTACCCGCCAGAAAGCGCTAAATACTGGGAGGGGAAAATGCAAATAGGTTCATTTACCACACGCAATGAGATTTACCAACCCTGAAAGTAATTGCGGGGATTGTGATTGCGTCTGTATTTAATACGTTCGAAAGGAAGGTGCTAATCTGCCCAGCATTACGCACCGATGGCTGCTGTTATTGTGGCAAGGAGGCGACATCGCCAAAATCAAAGAATACGCAGAGAGAGAGTCTTTCGGACTCGTGTAAATTTGTTTGGAATGAATGAAAACCAGATAGTTGAAACTTAAGGGCTGATTTGGAGCCGGTCACAAGCACATGCAAAAGGAGAATATTTTATTTGAATGTTAAATCGAGTATTATTCAGCAAAAGGTTGCCACAGGAGGCACATTCATTTTTTTATTTGTGATAATAAATAAATCACGTGTTTTCATGGAGAAAAAAGTGTTTCTTATTGTGCGCCTACCTTGTTCTGCAGTTGGCTCTAGCGTGTCATACCCCAGTATCCCAGTTACCTGCTCCTCGCAGAAGGTGAGCTGCACCTGCTGCCACTTTTTCTTTAGTTCTTCGCCTTATATCTTGCCACCTTCTTTTAACCTCATCTGCCGTTCTTTTTGTTTTACCAACTGCATTTATTCTATCGCAGATTTTCTCCCATATTGCGTTTCTTTTGGTAATGTTTAAATTTCTTTGCTTTAGTTCATGAATGTGTTTATTTGCCTCTTCCACTAATATCTCTAACTCCAACTCGTCAAATTTCATTTTGCGCTTGCGTCTATCCTGCTTTCCATCCAGACTCTCCATGGCGCAAACCGTAAGACACGCAACACCTCATTTAAATACTGCGGTTTGCACCCGTTATCAATTGCGCGAGCATTCTTAGTTGATCACCCGCAAAACACACAACAACAGCACGCGCAAACTTTTTCAGTGCACACGCAATTTAGTACTCTTTATTTAGGATCTTAGTAAATCAGGCCCTTTGAGTTGTCTCTGTGTCTGAAATGTTCTATACAAATAAACCTGCCTCGCTTTGAGCCTTGTCTGCATTGATCATTGCACGCGGCAGGATGGAAACACGCACGTTAGTTGTTTTAACCAGTCGCTCGTGGCTGGTGGCATCAGGAACGTACTGCACATGCTCGGCAACGTTATGGGGATTGCTGGGGTGACAGAATCAGAATCAGAATCAGAATCAGTTTTATTGGCCAAGTTTGTGCACACAAACAAGGAATTTGACTCCGGTTACTAAGCTCTCTTTGTACAATTAGAATAAAATAAAAATATAACAAATTACTAGCACAATATATACAACAATATATACAACAATATACAGCAATATATACAAGCTAAGAGGCCAACATGTTATTGTGCAATTTTTTGTGCAATTTTTTGTGGTTCTTCTGACACTCTGTGACTGTTAAGAGTTCATCAGAGCGACAGCCTGAGGAAAGAAACTGTCTCTGTGTCGAATGCGATGCTCCACAACAAACGTCTTCTGTCTCCTTCAACGTGCACAGGAATTCATAGATCCGGGGTTAACCAGGTAGTATTTTATGATATTTCTCAGCTTTTTCGGATTTTTTTCGAACTTTAAATTACTCGCAGTTTCTCCAAACTCTGGAAAGTTCCTGAGAATGTTTCCATCATCTTCAACAGACCGTGGGAACGCGCTTTTTCCTCGATTAGCAAAGATCAGGCGGGACGTTTGTCAGTCACATGAGGTCGTGGAAAGAAAAAAGAAGATGGATAAACACTTTTGTTGTTTGGAAAAGCCTTTTGCCATCTCGTGGGATCATATAGGATGATATTTTTTCCGGTTGAAAAGGAGTTTAATGGAGTGAAAATGTGAAAAGCTGCCTGCAGCTGCGGACAGGTAGGGAGCTTCGGAAAAATCACTCACATCAAATCCAAAACTGTCCTCTGAGCCTGTTTGTGACTTCAAACCTGGCTGAGTGTGTGGATCTACATGTGAGAAAGCTGAAGAGTTCTTCAAGTATGCTCATATTGCTCTAAAGGATTTTTTATGTCTCAAATATGCCACTTTTATCTGAATCTACTGCAGTGTGATTAGCTAATGTCCAGTGTTATCTGGATGTTGTGAGATGTATTTTTCTTTTTTTAAATGTAACTTTTATTAAAACGTTTCTGTGCCCTTCCTGAACCTGTGAAGCTGTGAAGTGTTAAACCAGATATGTGTTATGCATATAGGTATGTATGTGTTTCATTTCTTTTTTGGTGGGAATATGTCAGTTTAATATTTAGATTTATTTACAAGAGCTTCTACGCTGTAAAAACTAACCTACAAAATTTACCCAATAAATCTGAGGTAACAATTTGCATTGACATTTTTGGGGTAGATTTGATTGCATATATTGAGTATAGAATAACTGAAATAAAAAGCTATGAAATACCTTAATAAATTGGGTAAATTTTACCTCACATTTATGTATCTATTCAACAGCTACTTATTAATTGAAATTAGGTAAAATTATCTCTTGTTTGCCAGTAGGTAATATCTGATAACTACCATACCGTACCGTCTTCTTCTGCTTATCCGAGGTCGGGTCGCGGGGGCATCAGCCGGAGTAAGGAAGCCCAGACCCCCCTCTCCCCGGCCACTTCTTCTAGCTCCTCTGGGGGGATCCCGAGGTGTTCCCAGGCCAGCCGCGAGACATAGTCCCTCCAGCGTGTCCTGGGTCTTCCCCGGGGTCTCCTCCCAGTGGGACATGCCCGGAACACCTCACCAGGGAGGCGTCCAGGAGGCATCCTAACCAGATGCCCGAGCCACCTCATCTGGCTCCTCTCGATGCAGAGTAGCAGCGGTTCTACTCTGAGCCCCTCCCGGATGACCGAGCTTCTCACCCTATCTCTAAGGGAGAGCCCTGCCACCCTGCGAAGGAAGCTCATTTCAGCCGCTTGTATCCGCGATCTTGTTCTTTCGGTCACTACCCAAAGCTCATGACCATAGGTGAGGGTAGGAACATAGATCGACCAGTAAATCGAGAGCTTCGCCTTCCGACTCAGCTCTCTCTTCACCACAACAGACCGGCGCAGCACCCGCATCACTGCAGATGCCGCACTGATCCGTCTGTCAATCTCCCGCTCCATCCTTCCCTCACTCGTGAACAAGATCCCGAGATACTTAAACTCCTCCACTTGGGGAAGGACCTCATCCCCAACCTGGAGAGGGCACTCCACCCTTTTCCGGCTGAGGACCATGGTCTCGGATTTGGAGGCGCTGATTCTCATCCCAGCCGCTTCACAACCAGCTGCGAATCGTTCCAGCGAGAGTTGTAGATCACGGCTTGATGAAGCCAACAGAACCACATCATCTGCAAAAAGCAGAGACCCAATCCTGAGGCCACCGAACCGGATCCCCTCAACACCTAGACTGCGCCTAGAAATTCTGTCCATAAAAGTAATGAATAGAATCGGTGACAAAGGGCAGCCTTGGCGGAGTCCAACCCTCACTGGAAACGAATCCGACTTACTGCCGGCAATGCGGACCAAACTCTGACACAAGGGAGTCCGGCACCCCATACTCCCGAAGCACCCCCCACAGGAATCCACGGGGAACACGGTCGAACACCTTCTCCAAGTCTACAAAACACATGTAGACTGGTTGGGGCGAACTCCCATGCCCCCTCCAGGACCCTGAAGAGGGTGTAGAGCTGGTCCACCGTTCCACGGCCGGGAAGAAAACCACACTGCTCCTCTTCAATCCGAGATTCAACTATCCGACGGACCCTCCGGGCAAGGGAAACCTTGGTCTGATAACTAATAAAATGTAATTATATATCAGTTAAAATCCATTACTAATTCAGCGAAGATAAGATGTACCCCCCCTCAAAAAAGACATTCAGATGGTTCATCATTTCAATGTTTTTAATCCATAAAATCATCAAAAAAACACATTATAAAGTGCAGCACAACAGCTTCACACAACAATTAAAGTAATGAACCTGTTTTAAAACTCACTCAACTAACTTCAAATGTTTCAATCATATTGGACAATAAAACATATCCCTGTTTTAGGACATCCAGATTTCTCAGTAAGGAAAGAGCAGTGAAGAGAAATATAAAACTATCACAACCATTCCAGCTCCACCCAGGTATGTCCAGAAGAAGGATCCTTCTGGAACAAGAGGGGAAATGCATCTATTGCATGAGTTGACATACCTGACAGTCATGGAAAAGATCCTCTTGTCTTTCACCGAGGTAGCTGATGAGGTAGCTGATGAGGCAACAGACAACTGCATCCCTTTTTTTCCTCAATGCTCTGTCTGTAGGGAAACATTTACATACACTAAGACTGAATTCCTTAAAAACTAAAACATCTTTTAACATCTTTCACAGATTTACATATTTGAAAAAAAAAACCAAAACCTTAGGTGCAGCAACAGTGAGTGTTTCAAGCATACTAATACTAATGCTTGAACAACTGTCCCAGTTGTTGGGCCACACCATGTGATCACAGAGACAAAGAAAGACAAAGGAAACTCAAATCCCCAGTATTCCTTGCAAGTTCACACCTAGGTGTGAACGTGATGTCACGGCCTCTCACTGGCCGCGAGCCCCTAGTCTCAGCGGGGTTCCCCAAAACGGAGGCGGGTCGCAGACCGCTTAAAACACAGTGAACGCGCTGAGATCGTTCTCTTGCTTCTCCGCTATCTGTCCTCCACTACACCCAGGAAAGGTGCTCATCTCTCTGGCCTGCACCAGCAAGGTAAATAGCCAAAGGCCTGTTTCCCTGGTGACCTGTCTGCAGGAGATCCCTCTGGTTGTCGACGACAATCACACGCCTGGTCCCATCGTGACGCGCCACACGGAGTGAGCCACGACGTACGGAAGAAACGACGACGTAGGAATCACCCGCACGCCTCGGACGCTTGAACAGCCTCAGACGAACCGGGATGGACGCCCGGCTGTTGTTGCTGCCCAACGCCGCATACCCACGTTAATCATGCAGAGACAGAGGAGGAGGAGAGCCGCTCTTGCGACCACCCGTGGAGCATAATTGATCAGCGGTGCTGCCGCCATCCCAGCCTGATCAACCCCCCCAGGACACTACAACGCCACCGATCGCTTCCGGAGCGATCCACGTAAGAGGACTTTGTGTCTGGGCAGAGTTACTTAGCTTAGTTAATATCTCTGTGCTTTCTGCAGGGGTTAAAGTATTCCGGCCCCCGGCCGGATCTCCGGCTTTTGACTATGATTTAGGGGAAAAAAAAAAAAAAAAAAAAAACGCACAGAAACACGTTATTTCTGAGTGGTCTTAAAACGCAGGCGAGGTGAGCCGGTGGTTTTTTTCTCAGGCAATCAGAAGAACGGAGGCAAAATTCAAGTGTCTCTGGGCGGGGACAGAGGAACAGGGGACAGAGCCAGAAGCTGCCTGCTACCTGACTGTGTGTTGTGCTCCAAGAAGTTAGTCTATAGCAGCAAAAGAAAAAAAGCTCTTCGCCGTCACGAAGGAGAAGCCGTGTGTCGGAGCCCACGGACAGCTGCTTTCCCGGAGCCAGTGTTGCCAACTTAGCGACTTTGTCGCTATATCTGGCGACTTGCCAGACCCCCCTAGCGACTTAATTTGTAAAAAGCGACTAGTGACAAATCTAGCGACTTTTTCTGGTGATTTGGCGACTCACTGGCACTCAAACCGCTAGGTTTGAAGCGATCACTTGGCCGCTGATGGCTGCTGTCTGCCTCGCGACCCGCGCTTCTCTCTCTTTCTCTCTCTCGGGCACAGTGCACAGCCACAAACACCCCGCCCCCCGCGCGAGACAACTCGAGCTCCTCTCCACCTCCGCCGAGCAGCAAACTGACTCCAGAAGTTCAGTGAGGATCTTTAAATGATCCAATGTTGTCCTGAATGACTGATGATGATCAATAGAATCCACCTGTGTGTAATCAAGTCTAAAAATATAAATGCACCTGCTCTGTGATCGTCTCAGGGTTCTGTTTAAAGCTCAGAGAGCATCATGAAGACCAAGGAACACACCAGGCAGGTCCCAGATACTGTTGTGGAGAAGTTTAAAGCTGGATGTGGATACAAAAAGATTTCCCAGCTTTAAACATCTCAAGGAGCTCTAAGCAAGAAATCAGACCGAAATGGGTGAAAAGGTGTGTTAGAACGGCCAAGTCAAAGTCCAGACCTGAATCCAGTCCAGAATCTGTGGAAAGAGCTGAAGACTGTTGTTCACAAACGCTCTCCATCCAACCTCACTGAGCTCGAGCTGTTTTACAGGAAGAATTTAGTCTCTGGATGTGTTAAACTGATAGAGACAAACCCCAAGAGACTGGAGCTGGAACTGCAGCAGAAGGTGGCGCTACAGAGTATTAACGCAAGGAGAATGAATAATATTACACGCCCCTCTTTACAGTTTATTTATTTGTTAAAAAAGTTTAAAATATCTATCAAATAAATTTTGTTCCACTTCACAATTGTGTCCCACTAGTTGATTCTTGATAAAAATCTTCATGTTTGAAGCCTGAAATGTGGCAAAAAGTTGGAAAGTTCAAGGGGGCCAAATGCTTTTGCAAGGCACTGTATTTCCTATAAATTCATTTGCTGTTGTTTTGAACAAAAATGATGGAGAAGTTGCAATTTGTTTTTTTTTCTTGTACAAATTGCCCTTTACTGAATTAAGTAGTTGCTAAATTAATCAGATGAATGGGCTTGACTGAGTTTACATGTTTTCACTTATAACTTAATAACCTTTACTTTCCAAAATTCACACTTAAATTGTTGGTCATCTTGTATATTACCAAGCACAATGAGAAAAAGTTGCCAATAGTGAGTATGCGTTGGATCCACTACTGCCCCCCCCCCCCCCCCCCCCCCCCCCCCGAAAAAAAAGTTCAGGCTCAGGACTTTTTTTTACTTTAAGCCCTGTTTCTGTGACAGTGTTTACAGTTGAGCGCGTATTTACCCACGCGATCGCAGTGTTTCCTCACCACTGGCTGATCACGCCGTGATTTCAGATAAGCAGTCAGGAGGAGAGTACGGGAGTCAGCTCCTCCCTTTCCCTCCTGTGGAAATCCTCGGAGCGATCACGGCACCGGTGGTTAGGAATCACCCTCGCGTTGTTGATTTTACCCTGCTTTTTCTGCACTGCCTTTCCTACTAACCACCTTTGTGAGGACGTCACCACGTGACTTCGTCGGCCTTCTTGTGACGGCCTATCGCGAGAGACGGCGGCCATCTTGGTTAGGGCGGAACCACAGCGTGACTCTATCCGCCATCTTTGGTGCCCTATCGCGAGAGCCGGCGGCCATCTTGGACACCCCTCTCACATTACCGCACGCATGCACACACACACACACACACACATGTATATAAGTTTACAATGGTTTCCTTTGAATGTTTCATTTGCTTATGTTAGTTTTAGTCATCGTTTAGTTAGTAGATATCAGGATTGTGATTCAAGTGTTTGTTCATTCTGATACTTGTGTTATTTTACACAGTTTTGTAACATTGGCTGGTTGAAGAGGTCTGTGCTCGGACTCACACCTTCTCTGTTGCTCTGTAGCGCCACACCTGGTCACAGGCTGGCACGCATAGAACAACAGCCATTTTGAGACTGATTGTGCCATTTAGTCCTTTTTCCTGATTTATCAGGTGGTGCCCTGTTTCATTTTATTAACTTTCTGGTTATTATCAGCCGTCCCTCAAGACGGTTGGTAATAACCCCTTTTCAGGACTAAACGAGCACGTTATACGCCTTATTGCACAACACAGTGATACTTTTACTTTTTCACTCTGGTCCAAACCCAGCACCACTGGATGAGCGTCATGTTTCCATGACGACTATTTACGTCAGTCTAGTCCCGATAGTAAAAATAAAACTGAGAATAACGCTAAACTTTAACAACAGAGAAACACGTACACAGTACAATACATTTTGTTTTTACTCAGACCGCTGCAGAGAGCGGCTCCAGCAGCCATGTTAACGGAGCTGGCGGAGCTAATGGAGCTAATGGAGCTAACAGAACAGTGACTGTTGAACAGTCACTGTTCTGTAACTAAATGTGTTTTATAATAATTCTCCCAAACAAAAAAGAAAGAAAGAAGAGTGTTTAAATAAGTTATTGTTTATTTTATGAGATGATAAAAGCTATTAATCTCAGCTTGGATGCAGGCCTATTTATTAATGTACACAGGAAATAAAATGCATGGGAAATTAAACTCTGTTTGCCCACTCAAAAAAAGTGAAATCGGATCGGAAAAAATCGGAAATCGGCCGATCTTCAAAATTAAAAGATTGGATCGGCACCCAAAAAATGTGATTGGTACATCCCTAAAGTGTAATATCATAATTTCAAAAATTTCCATTTGCATCCACACTATTATACACAGCACCCCTGTGTAAATAGGTTACCTTCACTTCTGTGGTTCGTTCACTGCCAGCCGGAGAGAAGACCCAGAGTTTCTCTCTCTGGGTCTCTCTCAAAAACTCGGTCTGACGCATGCACAATTTGAAACAGGGGACTCACGGTTTTGGGGTATATTTTTACTGTATTTTTCCATGTAATAGTTGTTACCTTCTCCAAAATCATGCACACGTGTCGGTGTATTCTGATTTATGCATTTATTTTCAGATACATAGATTCATGATAGTGTTAAAATTATTCTGCTTTAAAAGATTGTTTTGACATGTCTGGAATGAATCAATAAAATGAATGAATGAAATGAATGAAGTGTAAGATTTGTCAGATAATAATTCGTTCTCCTTTTTGGTTGGACAATATGGCCAAAATACAGATCGCAATTTAAGGGCACAATCCACAATCTGAAAAGAAGACAGTCACCTAAAAAACAATGGCAGCTTATTTTTCTCATAATCTCAAATAGTGCTGGGCGGTATGACCAAAAATTCATATCACGGTATTTTTCAATATTTCGCCCGTAGACGGGCGGAATTGTTTCACGATATATCACTGTATTTTTTTTTGAAGGCACGACTGGGTGTTAACCACATTTTCTAATCATTTCGAGAGAAATTGCTGCAGTAAATTGGCTCAGAATGACCTATTTTACTGTCACTAGGAGTAGGGCTGTAGCGATACACTAATCTCACGATACGATACGATACATTTGGCTCACGATACGATATATCAATTTTTTTCTAACAATGCATTTACATCATTTTCTGAAAGATTTTAACAGGACGAAGTGTTTTTGTTTGCGATAATCTCGCGATATCATAAAATGAGATTTTCTAACTGCAAAGGCCGCGATATGACTTGTCACGTGATCTGGCAACGTCACGTGACTTGCGAGTGAGCCCAGCTGAGCTGAGCAGAGCAGACAGGGCAAGCAGTGTTGCCAACTTAGCGACTTTCCAGATCCCCCTAGTGACTTAATTTGTAAAAAGCGACTAGCGACAAATCTAGCGACTTTTCTGGTGATTTAGAGACTCACGCGCACTCAAACTGCTGAGTTTGAAGCCATCACTTGGCTGCTGTCCGCCTCGCGAACCACGCTTCTCTCTCTCTCTCTCTCTCGTCGGGCACAGTGCACAGCCACAAACACCCCGCCCGCCGCGCGAGACAACTCGAGCTCCTCTTCACCCCCCCACCCCCTTTTTCCTTGCAAAAAATCTGTGAGCTCCTGAGATCTATACAGAAGAATCTTTATGGCTAACAGTGCCATACTCATTTTGCACTTCAGTATGTTGTGTGCTGCTGTTACTGAGTAAATATAACATTTCTATTAGTGTTCAAAAAGTTTTTTTTGAAAATGTCCAATTGGTTAGAGCAGATATTTGTTATTCTTTATTTTCCTGTGTGATGTTACTGACTGGAGATCAGTAAGCTTTATTTTTTCTATATCTGTATCTTTTATTTATTTATTTATATACTGTCCTGTAAATCTCAGACAGTGTTTAAGAAGTGCAGTCCACATGTTTACATAAATGTTACACAACGTTTCATGAAACGTGAAAATTTAGATGTTGAGAGGTAAAGCCACAGATTTGTTTGCTTTATTGTTGTAATCTGCACTTTAAATAAATCTGATATTGTTTATTATGACAGTGTTTGAAAAATACATGAGAAGAGGACCTTAAAAATAACCACATATTAAATCGCAATCGCAATATTGAGGAAAAAAAATCGCAATTAGATTATTTTCCAAAATCGTTCAGCCCTCATCTTGTGGGTGTTCCAATTTGTTTGAATTAACTAAACTGAAAGGTAGGTGACTGCAAATAGTGTTGCAGAGAGGAGAGAAAGGAGGCCTCTGATTGGTCAATTCTACATTCACGTCATCGAAGAAATGAGGAAGTACCCACATCTGTACAATTCTCGTTCTCCACTCTACAAAGACAGCACATATTCTAGTAATTCATGGAGGGAGATAGCGATGAATGTGGGTCTAGATACGGCCGAGACAGTGAGGAAGTGGAAAAATGCAAGAGATACGTTTAGTAAGTTTAGCTAGTTCGTGATTGTCCCTCTCCGTTGTGGCGTTGAATAACATAGTGCAGACGTGCTTCAACATTGAGCATATATGAAAAATAACTGCGGCATACCGGGGACAAGATAACTGCGACATGTTGCCGCGAGAGTATACACAGCCCTTAAAGCTTTTTCCAACACTGAATACGGTCTCAAATCCTGACAAATAAAGTTTGGCTCGCTCTCGGTAAACATTACCTTGTCTGGGTGGTGACATTTCAGGTGGGCTCACCTCGCAGGTTGGTGGTATTTCCAGAGTACTTCACGTTTGTGTGGCACAGCTTGCAAACCGCCATACTTTTGTCTAAATCTTTGCTTTCCTTTTTCTTTTTCAACCCGAACTGCTCCCACACATCTGCTTTTAAGCACGCAGGTGCTGCGTTTATACTCGCCGCCATCCTCCTGACTGGATCAGCTCTAGCTGGAAGAGAAAGAAGCTGCTTCTGGATACCCTGTGTAGGACCCCTCTTCGGATTTTATTTTATTAATTAAAGCCGCCTCTGCAAGCTGTGAACTCTCACTTAATTTTCCTGGACCCAGGCAATCTGGAGAAAACCCCTACAGCATGTGGCATCTCAACCCTTATCTGGTAGCAACCGGACATCAGCACCGTAGAACCATAAAACTCAAGAATGTCAATTACCATGGCAACCCTCATCCAAAAACCACTTTAGGAAGCCATAAACATCGTTTCATGACATTGGAATGCGAAAGCGACCAGCTTCAAAGGGGGGCCTGGAACTTACCACACCGCTTATCTGCATATGTGGTAGAACAACCAACCCGCAAATCTTGAATCCCCTCTTCTGAATGAACAGACGATTAAAAGTTGATATAACCAGATAAATTTTTTTGACAGGACAAGCAACCACAACTGACGTTCCTTAAAATGTTATAACTGAAGAGAATATAACATTCACTAACACATAAAGGGGATGTCAAGTTAAGCTGATTATTATTGTGTAGTTAGATTCATACATCATAACGAAGCTCTCTCTTCCACAAGGCAATTTTCTGAATGAAAGGTTAAAAGTTATTATCTCGTGACATAACTTTTAATATTTGTGTTTGTGATGTTTTGTTAACACACCCTGATAATTAAGTCAACTGTTTAAATGTGTTTAAACTTGTGGACCACAGAGGACCACAATGAGCCAAAGATAAAAACTTAATCTTCCAGCATTCAGTGCTGCGGATCCACGGGAAAAAATCCCTGCCTTTGATTGGACAGAGGCTGCAGTTTGCAGCCTCTGCCGGGACAATGTGGTTTTGGACCAAAATGAGCTTTTCAGGCGCTGAAACGCTTATTTTGACCAAATCCAGTCTCATGCTTCTCCACAGTCATATTTTTAAAGATTCCTGCTGAAAACCACCCCCAATCACCCTGCCCGTGCCCGGGGGAGCAGTTTGCAGCCTCTGCCGGGACAATGTGGTTTTGGACCAAAATGAGCTTTTCAGGCGCTGAAACGCTTATTTTGACCAAATCCAGTCTCATGCTTCTCCACAGTCATATTTTTAAAGATTCCTGCTGAAAACCACCCCCAATCACCCTGCCCGTGCCCGGGGGTGCAGTTTGCAGCCTCTGCCGGGACAATGTGGTTTTGGACCAAAATGAGCTTTTCAGGCGCTGAAACGCTTAATTTTGACCAAATCCAGTCTCATGGTTCTCCAAAGTCATATTTTTGAAGATTCCTGCTTCAAACCACCCCCAATCACCCTGCCCGTGCCCGGGGGAGCAGTTTGCAGCCTCTGCCGGACAATGTGGTTTTTGGACCAAAATGAGCTTTTCAGGCGCTGAAACGCTTATTTTGACCAAATCCAGTCTCATGGTTCTCCAAAGTCATATTTTTGAAGATTCCTGCTGAAAACCACCCCCAATCACCCTGCCCGTGCCCGGGGGAGCAGTTTGCAGCCTCTGCCGGGACAATGTGGTTTTGGACCAAAATGAGCTTTTCAGGCGCTGAAACGCTTATTTTGACCAAATCCAGTCTCATGGTTCTCCAAAGTCATATTTTTGAAGATTCCTGCTTCAAACCACCCCCAATCACCCTGCCTGTGCCCGGGTGCAGTTTGCAGCCTGTGCCGGGACAATGTGGTTTTGGACCAAAATGAGCTTTTCAGGCGCTGAAACGCTTAATTTTGACCAAATCCAGTCTCATGGTTCTCCAAAGTCATATTTTTGAAGATTCCTGCTTCAAACCACCCCCAATCACCCTGCCCGTGCCCGGGGGAGCAGTTTGCAGCCTCTGCTCGGGACAATGTGGTTTTTGACCAAAATGAGCTTTTCAGGCGCTGAAACGCTTAATTTTGACCAAATCCAGTCTCATGCTTCTCCACAGTCATATTTTAAAGATTCCTGCTGAAAACCACCCCCAATCACCCTGCCCGTGCCCGGGGGAGCAGTTTGCAGCCTCTGCCGGGACAATGTGGTTTTTGACCAAAATGAGCTTTTCAGGCGCTGAAACGCTTAATTTTGACCAAATCCAGTCTCATGGTTCTCCACAAGTCATATTTTTGAAGATTCCTGCTGAAACCACCCCCAATCACCCTGCCCGTGCCCGGGGGAGCAGTTTGCAGCCTCTGCCGGGACAATGTGGTTTTTGACCAAAATGAGCTTTTCAGGCGCTGAAACGCTTATTTTTGACCAAATCCAGTCTCATGGTTCTCCACAGTCATATTTTTGAAGATTCCTGCTGAAAACCATCCCCAATCACCCTGCCCGTGCCCGGGAAGCAGTTTGCAGCCTCTGCCGGGACAATGTGGTTTTTGACCAAAATGAGCTTTTCAGGCGCTGAAACGCTTAATTTTGACCAAATCCAGTCTCATGGTTCTCCACAGTCATATTTTTGAAGATTCCTGCTTCAAACCACCCCCAATCACCCTGCCCGTGCCCGGGGGAGCAGTTTGCAGCCTCTGCCGGGACAATGTGGTTTTGGACCAAAATGAGCTTTTCAGGCGCTGAAACGCTTAATTTTGACCAAATCCAGTCTCATGGTTCTCCAAAGTCATATTTTTGAAGATTCCTGCTTCAAACCACCCCCAATCACCCTGCCCGTGCCCGGGGGAGCAGTTTGCAGCCTCTGCCGGGACAATGTGGTTTTGGACCAAAATGAGCTTTTCAGGCGCTGAAACGCTTATTTTGACCAAATCCAGTCTCATGGTTCTCCACAGTCATATTTTTGAAGATTCCTGCTGAAAATCACCCCCAATCACCCTGCCCGTGCCCGGGGGAGCAGTTTGCAGCCTCTGCCGGGACAATGTGGTTTTTGGACCAAAATGAGCTTTTCAGGCGCTGAAACGCTTATTTTGACCAAATCCAGTCTCATGGTTCTCCACAGTCATATTTTTGAAGATTCCTGCTGAAACCACCCCAATCACCCTGCCCGTGCCCGGGAAGCAGTTTGCAGCCTCTGCCGGACAATGTGGTTTTGGACCAAAATGAGCTTTTCAGGCGCTGAAACGCTTAATTTTGACCAAATCCAGTCTCATGGTTCTCCAAAGTCATATTTTTGAAGATTCCTGCTTCAAACCACCCCCAATCACCCTGCCCGTGCCCGGGGGAGCAGTTTGCAGCCTCTGCCGGGACAATGTGGTTTTGGACCAAAATGAGCTTTTCAGGCGCTGAAACGCTTAATTTTGACCAAATCCAGTCTCATGGTTCTCCACAGTCATATTTTTGAAGATTCCTGCTGAAAACCACCCCCAATCACCCTGCCCGTGCCCGGGGGAGCAGTTTGCAGCCTCTGCCGGGACAATGTGGTTTTGACCAAAATGAGCTTTTCAGGCGCTGAAACGCTTATTTTGACCAAATCCAGTCTCATGGTTCTCCACAGTCATATTTTTGAAGATTCCTGCTTCAAACCACCCCCAATCACCCTGCCCGTGCCCGGGGAGCAGTTTGCAGCCTCTGCCGGGACAATGTGGTTTTTGGACCAAAATGAGCTTTTCAGGCGCTGAAACGCTTAATTTTGACCAAATCCAGTCTCATGGTTCTCCAAAGTCATATTTTTGAAGATTCCTGCTTCAAACCACCCCCAATCACCCTGCCCGTGCCCGGGGGAGCAGTTTGCAGCCTCTGCCGGGACAATGTGGTTTTGGACCAAAATGAGCTTTTCAGGCGCTGAAACGCTTAATTTTGACCAAATCCAGTCTCATGGTTCTCCACAAGTCATATTTTTGAAGATTCCTGCTGAAACACCCCCAATCACCCTGCCCGTGCCCGGGGGAGCAGTTTGCAGCCTCTGCCGGGACAATGTGGTTTTTGACCAAAATGAGCTTTTCAGGCGCTGAAACGCTTAATTTTGACCAAATCCAGTCTCATGCTTCTCCACAGTCATATTTTTGAAGATTCCTGCTGAAAACCACCCCCAATCACCCTGCCCGTGCCCGGGGGAGCAGTTTGCAGCCTCTGCCGGGACAATGTGGTTTTGACCAAAATGAGCTTTTCAGGCGCTGAAACGCTTAATTTTGACCAAATCCAGTCTCATGGTTCTCCACAAGTCATATTTTTGAAGATTCCTGCTTAAAACCACCCCCCAATCACCCTGCCCGTGCCCGGGGGAGCAGTTTGCAGCCTCTGCCGGGACAATGTGGTTTTTGAACCAAAATGAGCTTTTCAGGCGCTGAAACGCTTAATTTTGACCAAATCCAGTCTCATGCTTCTCCACAGTCATATTTTTTGAAGATTTCCTGCTGAAAAACCACCCCCAATCACCCTGCCCGTGCCCGGGAAGCAGTTTGCAGCCTCTGCCGGGACAATGTGGTTTTTGACCAAAATGAGCTTTTCAGGCGCTGAAACGCTTAATTTTGACCAAATCCAGTCTCATGGTTCTCCACAGTCATATTTTTTGAAGATTCCTTCCTGCTGAAAACCATCCCCAATCACCCTGCCCGTGCCCGGGGGAGCAGTTTGCAGCCTCTGCCGGGACAATGTGGTTTTTGACCAAAATGAGCTTTTCAGGCGCTGAAACGCTTAATTTTGACCAAATCCAGTCTCATGGTTCTCCACAGTCATATTTTTTGAAGATTCCTGCTTCAAACCACCCCCAATCACCCTGCCCGTGCCCGGGGAGCAGTTTGCAGCCTCTGCCGGGACAATGTGGTTTTTGACCAAAATGAGCTTTTCAGGCGCTGAAACGCTTATTTTGACCAAATCCAGTCTCATGGTTCTCCACAAGTCATATTTTGAAGATTCCTGCTTCAAAATCACCCCCAATCACCCTGCCCGTGCCCGGGGGAGCAGTTTGCAGCCTCTGCCGGGACAATGTGGTTTTTGACCAAAATGAGCTTTTCAGGCGCTGAAACGCTTATTTTTGACCAAATCCAGTCTCATGGTTCTCCACAGTCATATTTTTGAAAGATTCCTGCTTCAAACCACCCCAATCACCCTGCCCGTGCCCGGGGGAGCAGTTTGCAGCCTCTGCCGGGACAATGTGGTTTTTGACCAAAATGAGCTTTTCAGGCGCTGAAACGCTTAATTTTGACCAAATCCAGTCTCATGGTTCTCCACAGTCATATTTTTTGAAGATTCCTGCTGAAACCACCCCCAATCACCCTGCCCAGTGCCCGGGGGAGCAGTTTGCAGCCTCTGCCTCTCTCGGGACAATGTGGTTTTGGACCAAAATGAGCTTTTCAGGCGCTGAAACGCTTATTTTGACCAAATCCAGTCTCATGCTTCTCCACAGTCATATTTTTAAAGATTCCTGCTGAAAACCACCCCCCAATCACCCTGCCCGTGCCCGGGGGAGCAGTTTGCAGCCTCTGCCGGGACAATGTGGTTTTTGGACCAAAATGAGCTTTTCAGGCGCTGAAACGCTTATTTTGACCAAATCCAGTCTCATGGTTCTCCACAGTCATATTTTTGAAGATTCCTGCTTCAAACCACCCCCAATCACCCTGCCCGTGCCCGGGGGAGCAGTTTGCAGCCTCTGCCGGGACAATGTGGTTTTGGACCAAAATGAGCTTTTCAGGCGCTGAAACGCTTATTTTGACCAAATCCAGTCTCATGGTTCTCCAAAGTCATATTTTTGAAGATTCCTGCTTCAAACCACCCCCAATCACCCTGCCCGTGCCCGGGGGAGCAGTTTGCAGCCTCTGCCGGGACAATGTGGTTTTGGACCAAAATGAGCTTTTCAGGCGCTGAAACGCTTAATTTTGACCAAATCCAGTCTCATGGTTCTCCACAGTCATATTTTTAAAGATTCCTGCTGAAAACCACCCCCAATCACCCTGCCCGTGCCCGGGGGAGCAGTTTGCAGCCTCTGCCGGGACAATGTGGTTTTGGACCAAAATGAGCTTTTCAGGCGCTGAAACGCTTATTTTGACCAAATCCAGTCTCATGCTTCTCCACAGTCATATTTTTAAAGATTCCTGCTGAAAACCACCCCCAATCACCCTGCCCGTGCCCGGGGGAGCAGTTTGCAGCCTCTGCCGGGACAATGTGGTTTTTGACCAAAAATGAGCTTTTCAGGCGCTGAAACGCTTAATTTTTGACCAAATCCAGTCTCATGGTTCTCCAAAGTCATATTTTTTAAAGATTCCTGCTTCAAAACCACCCCCAATCACCCTGCCCGTGCCCGGGGGAGCAGTTTGCAGCCTCTGCCGGGACAATGTGGTTTTGGACCAAAATGAGCTTTTCAGGCGCTGAAACGCTTATTTTGACCAAATCCAGTCTCATGGTTCTCCACAGTCATATTTTT
>JAGFBZ010003012.1:0-109435 GCA_018398805.1 Hirundichthys speculiger
CAACATTCCAGAATGTTACAACGACGACGTTATGAGCACAAGGTCCATGCGATGTAGGTTTGATCAAGAATGTCGAACCGGTTGTGTGTGATCACTCAAAAAATCTGATATTAGGCAGTGTCAGCAATAATATCCAACAGTATTTCAACAATATTGACAGAGGAGGCAGTGGATGGGAGTTACACCTGTTTTTAGATCTTTGCACGCTGCAGGTGTGATTGTCCATGCCCTGATTCTCCTATCCAAACTTTTTTCCTATCAAAAAAGAATTGTAAAAATGTCCAGCCAACAGAGTGGCGTTTCGGACAGGCTTCCTAGTTCAGCTAAATGGTTTTCTGTTGTCGATTTGGCTAATGTTTTTCCGGTGTTCGACCTACAGGGTGAACCTTGGACATTCACCCGTCTGTGTCAAGGTTGCTGTGAACAGAAACAGGTGATGTCCTTTGTAGGGATGGGTTCTTATTGTCAGGTGTTTGAATTGAATTGAATTGAAAATATTTTATTGATCCCTTGCGGATTAATAAATTTAATTTAATGCGAATTAAATGCTTTAATTCCCTTAAAGAATTTCCCTTGCGGGAAATTCTTTTGTTGCAGTGCTTCATCCTCAGGGGCGGCACAGGGGGGTGGCTTGGAGTTGCTATAGCAACCTCAAAATATGGCTTGGCAACCTCAAAGCAACCCCAAGAATGGAGACTATTAAAAATGAAAATCTTAATTGTGTTAAATAAAGTAAAAATGGTGACAATTTAATTTAAAATTAATTTCATGTGTTTTTGCTTTAAATTAAAATAGAAGGAAGACAATTAAAAACGATGAGAGCTGGCCTGCAGGGGTCACGCGAAGTCAGCTTGGGAAATAAAAAAAAAACCGGGCCGTTAGGAAAGTGACATCAAAATGGAGGCTATCTGTTGAAGCGTAAGTCTGCCAAATCCTACTGATGTGAACTTATGTGAATATTAACTGGTTAAAATGTGATGAACAGGTTATTGTTAAATGATTTGTAGACTAGGCTGTTAATGTGCATTTCTCACTGCTGTGAAAAGCGGCATGACTATATGGTAAAATTATAATAACGAACTTCAAATTGATTTTTTTATCTGTTTCATGGCATGCGCGCTAGTTTCAGATAGCGCTGATTAGAATGAGGAGGCCGGTAATGACATACATATCCATATTTATGCTATTTAATTGCATAACACTGCCGTAGTCAATCCTATGACAATGGCAGTAACATGATGGGCCAAAAACAGGGGGTTCGGGCAAGAATTTTGCAACTGAACACCAAAGCATTGTGCATCCCATGCAGCAGCCATACGCTGAACCTGGTGGTAAACCTGGTGGTGGCTGCAAAGTCCTCGGTGCAGTCCATCACCTTCTTTGGTGTGTTGCAAAGACTTTACAACTTGTTCAGCTCTTCTGTGCAACGCTGGAGAGTTTTTAAGGAACATGTAAAGCAGCTCACTGTAGCCTTTGTCAACAACAAGATGGGAGGCTCGGATTGACTGTGTGAAGGTGTTGCGCTATCAATTACCAGAGATCCTAGAAGCATTGTCTGCCCTCCAAACACATGCTACAGAGAAGGGGAACTCTGAGACTCTGTCCTCTGCAAAAAGCTTACATGGTGAGTTGAAGACCTGGTCTTTTCTCCTTCAGATCATCATCTGGTACAATGTTTTGTACCAGAACAATCATGTGAGCAAGCTGCTACAGATTCCAAATGTTTCCATGGAAACACTCAAAGCGGAAACAGAGGGAGTAAGAAAGTTCCTTGAAGATTTCAGGGAAAATGGGATTGCTTCCTGCCAAACTGATGCAAGAGATATTGCAGAAAATCTGGAGATGGAAATGATCCTCCCTGAGAAAAGGCAGCGCAAAAACAAAGCTCTGTCTCTATATGAAAGCACTGAGCAAACTCAGTCGACTCCAGAGGAGACTTTTAGAAGGGACCGTCTTTCTTCCTCTGGTAGACATAGCACTTAAGAGTCTGGTAGACAGGTTTTCTAGATTGAAAGATGTGTATGACCTGTATGACTTTCTGTTCTCAAAGGACAACATGCAGAAGAACAAAAATGCTGAAAAGCTTTATGAGCGACGCAAGAAACTGGAACAGACTGTAAATGACATTGATGCAGATGACTTGGTACTTGAGATCAATGCATGTCTCCACACTTTTCCAGACCATGTAGCCACCTGCCCATTTGACATCCTTAACTACATATACAGTGAGAAGCTGCTGGATCTGTACAGTAATTTAAGCATTGCCTTCCGGCTTCTCCTGACTCTCCCAGTGTCAGTGGCCTCAGGTGAGAGAAGCTGATACAAACCTACATGAGGTCCACCATGTCTCAAGAGAGGCTCACAGGACTGGCACTGGTGTCAATTGAGCGTGATGTTCGCCGGGATATGGAGGACATTGTGGTTTCATTTGCCAAAGCAAAGGCTCGTAGACATAATTTTTAATTATTTTCTATGCTGTTGATGTGCCTCTTTATATGTGCCTCTTTGTCTGGAGGACGTTCTATAGCACTCTGACCTCTGTTTTTGGTAAGTTGTATTCTTTAGTATTTTATATTTATTTATATTATTTATTTTTACGTGTTTTTTTGTTTGGTATATAGTAGTTTTATAGTAGTTTTTGTTCCAATGCTATTTGCACTTTTTTATGTTTGTTATGGGATGGTGGTGGTTTTTTTTTATAAAATATATTTTTTCTTTTCACATTTAATAAAGTTTGTGTGAACTTGAAAAATGTGTGTGTGTGTATGCCTAGGGCCCCCAAATTTCTTGAAACGGCCCTGCATATACAGGTAACACAAGCAACATGTTGCAGCACGTCACCCGGCACCACAAAGAGCACACTTTGCCACAGCCCGGGCGAAAATTGCCAAAGAGGCGAACCACTTGGAAAATTAGTTTTTAAAGATAACTTGATTTTTTTTTACTTTTTGTTATTTCAGATGTTGAATGACATCAGTTAAATAATTTTCTTGTGATAAAAGGAGATAAATGATGATGTGCAGTATTTCTTTAAAGAAAATAGACCATATTTAAGATGATCATTTCAATTGCACTATTTCCTTTGACTAAAAGATCATTTTATTTGGTCTTTTTTTTTCTGCAGCTCCTTTAGACTAAAAACAAACATACAAACAAAAAAAAACGGTGAGTGAATCGTAGCGTGAGCAAAAAATCGTACCGAATCGTGAGTTGAGTGAATCGTTACATCCCTAGTTATTACTCCTCTACTCTAACATATTTGCAGAGGCAGTTCTGTTATTCCTCTGGATGCATCATCTTAAAAAAAGTGAACCATTACATTCAGTTTTTTTTTTTTTTTTTTTACAATATTTTGGGTAGTTCCTTCATCAACATTCAGAGAAAACCTACATCCTGATCAGACAGACAAGGCAAGGCAAGTTCATTTGTATAGGACATTTCGTGTATAAGACAATTGGAGGTGCTTCACATAAAACACAGACATTTCTATGCTATGTCATGTTTGTTCATATAACTGGCATGCTGATTGGAAATGGGACAGTTTATTTAAAGTGTTTTTATCAACCGCTACTTTTTTTAACGAGCGGTTGCGCAATACATCCATCCATCATGTATACCCGTTTCATCCTCCGAAGGGTCACGGGGGTTGCGCAATCATAAATGATTAATAATGTTCCACAATAAATGAGCACAAACGTTTTCAAGTCACAAAAAGTTTAGTCATTGGGGCTGCTACATCGAGTAGCCCCTGCCCCGATCTGCGGTCTGCAGTCAGGGGTACTTGGCTACGTCCGCTGTGGCTGTTACTCCCGGTTAACAGCTTGTGTGTTGGAGCGCGCAGACTGCTGCTTTGTGGCTGGCGTCTCCTTTGTGACGGTGAAGAGCTTTTTTGCTGCTAGTTGCATAGACTAGCTTGTTGGAGCACAACACACAAAATCAGGTACCAGGGTCCCTTAGCTTCTAGCACCCAAATGGCTAACCGTCTCCACCCTTATCCTCTATCCATCCCCAGCACCACTTGTTGCCTCCATTCAAACAGCCACCAGCTCACATCAGATGCTGCGTTCAAGACCACTCAGATAACGTGTTTGTGTGTGTTATTTCCTGAATAGTCAAATGCTGGAAATCCGGCATGGTGCCGGTGTTCTGAAATTTCTTCCTACTGTAACACTTCTGGAGTAGTTACAGTATACTAGGACCAATGCTAGGTTCGACTACTAGAGCAGTGATAGGTGAAAGGTGTATTAATAACCACAGACCAGAAAATAAGTTTAAATTGCCGGCTTTAGTTTTAGTGAAACACAGAAAACACACGACATACCGTTGACATAAAAAATTCAATATCACTTTAGAAAATAAAAATGAAATATTCTTCCCTTTTGTTCAAGTGATTTAGTTATCAATCCCTTTTTTAGATTTAAACCTTTTATTTGGCTTTAAAAAGGATATTATTTTCAACCTAGGTTATTGTTTCTATTAATTTCAAGTTTTATTGTTCAATCTATGGGCCTGATTTACTAAAGGTTTGCGTGCGTAAAAACGTGTGCAAACTTGACATCACCCGCAAACCAATGTGCAAGCTGATCTACTAACAGCGTGCAAAGAGGACTGCGTCTCTCAAATGAGCAAAATAGCACACGCTGTTCATTTAGTACTTTTGCCCTGATGAATAATCAACATGGGGCGTACCCGCCAGAAAGCGCTAAATACTGGGAGGGGAAAATGCAAATAGGTTCATTTACCACACACAATGAGATTTACCAACCCTGAAAGTAATTGCGGGGATTGTGATTGCGTCTGTATTTAATACGTTCGAAAGGAAGGTGCTAATCTGCCCAGCATTACGCACCGATGGCTGCTGTTATTGTGGCAAGGAGGCGACATCGCCAAAATCAAAGAATACACAGAGAGAGAGAGTCTTTCGGACTCGTGTAAATTTGTTTGGAATGAATGAAAACCAGATAGTTGAAACATATCGACTACCTAGCGATTCCATCTTGGAGCTGTTGAATGAGTTAAGGGCTGATTTGGAGCCGGTCACAAGCACATGCAAAAGGAGATATTTTATTTGAATGTTAAATCGAGTATTATTCAGCAAAAGGTTGCCACAGGAGGCACATTCATTTTTTTTATTTGTGATAATAAATAAATCACGTGTTTTCATGGAGAAAAAAGTGTTTCTTATTGTGCGCCTACCTTGTTCTGCAGTTGGCTCTAGCGTGTCATACCCCAGTATCCCAGTTATCTGCTCCTCGCAGAAGGTGAGCTGCACCTGCTGCTCAATGCTGGTTAGAGGCATCTCTTCCGCAGGCCCTCCACCTGTCTTGTTTGCTGAAGTTTTATTAAAGGCCACTTTTTCTCTTTAGTTCTTCGCCTTATATCTTGCCACCTTCTTTTAACCTCATCTGCCGTTCTTTTTGTCTTACCAACTGCATTTATTCTATCGCAGATTTTCTCCCATATTGCGTTTCTTTTGATAATGTTTACATTTCTTTGCTGTAGTTCATGAATGTGTTTATTTGCCTCTTCCACTAATATCTCTAACTCCAACTCGTCAAATTTCATTTTGCGCTTGCGTCTATCCTGCTTTCCATCCAGACTCTCCATGGCGCAAACTGTAAGACACGCAACACCTCATTTAAATACTGCGGTTTGCACCCGTTATCAATTGCGCAAGCATTCTTAGTTGATCACCCGCAAAACACACAACAACAGCACGTGCAAACTTTTTCAGTGCACACGCAATTTAGTACTCTTTATTTAGGATCTTAGTAAATCAGGCCCTATGTGAGTTAACTCTGCTTTAATCTGAATAAAGTCTAGTTCTTTAGTTTCAAGGTTTTTAGTTCCCTTTCAAGTTTAACCATTTCTCACGTTGTTGTTTGTACCAAACAAAAATACAAAAAAAAAAAAACAAAAAAAAAAAATCCAGCAAAAGACTGAATAAACTTGTATATCACAAATAAATGTCTTTATCCTCCTGACTGTCAATCCTTTGATTATCCTGACTGGAGAATCCAATGTCACTGAGAATCCACTGCAGTTTTGCAGAGAGATATGGATCAATCCTACCAGTTCTTGAAGAAAACCATGCAACGTCCAACAGAGGGCGGTTTGCTCCTGAGTAATGCACAGTTCAAGGGGTCCCTGGGTGGCTCGCCATCTTGTATCTCGCACGTGAAATCCAACTCCAGTATTCGCTCAGAATTTCTGGTCCAAACCTTAATGGCCTACCATAACAACCAAATAATATGCATAAACAAATCAAATAATACATCCGGTAGCTACAAATATCAATTAAAGTCTGTTTTTCTTTTTTCTTACTTGCTACTTCATAAGATGGCGCACTCGCCGTCATGGCGGGTGGAAAAAAAACATAGGACATTGAACTACAGGCCTGTGCTCCATCTAAGCACCAATTTCACTGTGTATATCCACCATTTTAACATAAAACAACATAAATCAGCTACCTTAGCTTTCCATTTCCATGAAATGACCAATACATTATGACAAAATATTCCTTACATGAAATAAAATACAACGTTTACACTCACCAAGTCCCATTCGGTAATGCATACAATGTCACCAAATCACGGACAGGTTGAAAAAACAAAAATAACTCCTCAAATTACGGACAGGTTGGAAATGGGGCTGAAACGATTCATCGAGTTACTCGATTAATTCGATTACAAAATGCATCGAGGCAAAAAACTCTGCCTCGAAGCCTCGTTATATTCCGCTTTTTTATGGCGCGCTGGGATCTCACGCGGGGATGTTGTTCCACACGGGCCGTTGTTAAGGAAACACACCACGAGCGCGTATTTACTCGGCGGCAGCGCGATGATGAAGAGTCAGGGTGGCCGTAAACGGCAGAGATTGTTGAAAGTTTGGGATCATTACATCCTAAAAAAGGAAGAGCACAAGGTGCAGTGTATTTACAGCAAAGTTGAACTGGCATACCACAACAGTACGACATCAATGAATCAGCATCTAAGCCGAAAACATCCGCGCCATGCTGCTTCACCAAGAGTCGCTGAAACAAGGTAAGTTAACGTTACATACCCTGCCCTACTGTATTTGTAGCTATGTCGTGTTGTGGTTTAACTAGATATGATGTTTAGCTTGATGTTTTTAAGTAGTAAACATATTCACGTTCAACTGCAAGAGAGCATAGCCCCCAAAAACTGCTGCTTTACACACACACGTATGCACACTCATCTCATCTCTCTCTCCCTTACACAACAGGCATACCCCAGAGATTATATATTATTTTTTAGTAGCCTATTCTTAAATGCTGCAGGTGTAGAAAGCTACTTAAAACATATATTTACTTTGTCAGATTACAGCATGAAACGTGTTGTGCCTATTAAGAAATTAATTTACTTTTCCTCTTTTTCTCCCTCTCAGCACTTCCCAACGGTGTATGGACAGCTTTGTTCGCCCAACTCAGTCATGCACTGTTCAAGAGGCTGCAATTTGTACAGAGAGCATTTTGACCATGCTAATTGCAGATATGAGGCCACTGTTCATGGTGGAGGACAAGGGATTTAGAGACATGGTCTCAACTTTTAATCCTAAATACAACATACCATCAAGAACATATTTCACACAGCTGATGGAGAAAAAAACACAGAGACATCACAGAGAAATTGAAAGCTGTCCTGAAGCAAACACAGTGTGTTGCCCTGACAACAGACATTTGGACCAGTGTGGCAACAGAGGCCTACATGGGGGTGACATACCACTTCTTGGAGGAATATTGGGAGGTGAGGTCCCTCCCCCTAACCACAATGCCTTTGGAAGAGAGGCACACTGCAGCAAACATTGCAGACTGGCTAGAGGAGACAACTGCAACATTTGAGATTCCCTTTGAAAAGGTAAAGGCAGTTGTCCATGACAATGGGGCCAATGTAGTGGCAGCTGCAAAAATTCTGAAAGAGAGGCATGGGTGGGCTTCTGTGAGATGTGCCGGTCATACTTTAAATTTAGCTGTTCAGAGCACACTCAAAAACAATAAAACAATTGCTAGTTGCGTGGGTTCTGCTAGGTGCCTAGTGGAACACTTCAAAAAGAGTGAACTGGCCTGCACCAAGCTCAAAGAAAAACAACAGCAGATGGGACAGCCAAAACACATGTTGATACAGGATGTCAGTACTCGTTGGAACAGTATGCATCACATGTTGTCAAGACTCCTGGAACAGCGATGGCCTGTTACTGCAGCTCTTTCCGATCCAGCAGTCAATCCCAGAGGCAAGCACCACTATCTGGATCTAAAGCCAGAACAGTGGAACACCTGTGAGGAGTTGACACAGGTCCTTCAGCCATTTGAAGGAGCTACAGAGTTTCTTAGTGGAGAAGAGTATGTCACCCTCTCTGCTCTTCCACACCTGGTCCAAAACCTCAAGAAGTCCACACTGACTGCAGAACTTGAAACTGCACCAGTGAAGGCATTTCAAGCTTCTGCTGCTGAATTTTCACCTGATGCTCCCAGCCCTGCCCTATTGGCTGCTGCTTTGGACCCCAGGTTCAGGAGATTGAAGTTCCTCCCTGCTGAAGAGGTGTTTAAGGTCCAGACTACTATTCATTCAATGGCACTAGCTGCCAAAAAGCACTCAAAACAAACACATGTAAGGGTAGAGGAAGCCACTGCTGCCACCACCACCACAGCAGCTCCACAGTCTACATCACATCAGAAGAGTATTCTGGGATCATCATCAGAGGATGAAGATGAAGGACAGGATGAGAGAGAGGATGAGCAGATGAGCAGAGCTGTGAAAAGGGAGGTCTTGGATTATTTTGGTGAACAGCCAATTTCAAAAAGGGAGGACCCACTACCATGGTGGAGAAGAAATGAGGCAAGATATCCCAACTTGGCACAGCTGGCAAAGTCTTCCTTAGGGATCCCAGCAACATCGACACCCTCAGAGTGCTTGTTCTCTGCTGCTGGGAACATTGCCTCGAAACGCAGGGCAAGCCTAAGTGCTGAACATGTGGATATGTTGACATTTCTACATTGCAACCGTAAGCTCTTGTAGAAGATGAAATCTCACACACACACAGACACACACACACACACTCTGAGGTGGTAGGTGACAAGCTATGGAAAAGTCACAAAAAGCTCAAATATTTTTTATTTTATAACACTGTGGTGTTGCTGTTACCTCCTTTGCCATGTATTTTCTTTCACATTTTCTATTTCAAATCTTTTATGATCTCCAAACTAAAGTGTGGGAAACTGTAGGCTACTCACTGATTTCCTCATTTCTAAGTCCATCTAAACAAAAGGTGAATAAGTTCAGATGACAAAATATAAGAAAAAGTTGTAAACTTGCAGAAAGAAACTTTTTGTTTGACTTTTATTATTTATTTACATTTATTTATTTATTTATTTTTATAAATGTTATATAGTTAAACTGTTTGGCTTGATACTTATATCCTTTGGTTTTCAGAAGGAGCAAATGTGTTATCTTTATTTGTAATGTTGTGTTAATTTAGAGTAAGTTAACTGTATTGTTACCTACTTGTTGGGCACTTTTTAGGTCTCAGGTAATTTTAAGAAGGCAAAATGTGCAATCCTCTCTTTTTGTAATATTTTATGTTCAAACTTGCAGTGAGTTAACTGTGTTGTACTTGTTGGCACTTGCACTAAACAGGCTTTTTGAAGCCAATAAAAAAGTCAAATGTTTGATCATTCAAAGCCACATAATTTTTGTTGTTTTGGTTGTTTAAAATACGGGGGAAAAAAATCCGATTCATCGATTAATCGATCGATAAGGTGCTACCATTCCTGTATAATTTGCATAAAACGCCTATCCAAGGCATACCCAAAGTAAATTGAAAGCTGTTCTTGAACCGTTTGTAGCACATGGATGATTTTGGTCTCTTTTGAAAGGTAACACTCTGAAGTTTTTCCCCCAACTGTCAGAATCACTGTAAGTGCTACTAGCATTGAGTAATCTAAGTTTGAACACATTGAAATATAAGTTTTTTATTTCCGCCTGAATTGTTTTTGTAAACAGATGTCTGCAGATGAGTGCAGCTGTGACTTATTAGCTGGAAAACACAATAGGAACACAGCATGAAGCGTTACCTAGTGCAAGTTCAAATTTGATAACAATACCACTAAAAATGAGTATTTTACACATGTTTTTGTAAGAGTATGTCTGGGCGTTTCCAAAAATGGCCATTTGGAGACTCCAAAATGGCACTTGGATAAACATAACTCGGATAAAAGGACATAACTCTTGAATGCTTCATCGTACAGTCATAATACATAATACAGTCATAAGGCCTCTAATGAAAGGTGACACTTAGAGGTATCCTATCCCACATCCAGATTCACTATCAATATTGCTGAAAAAAAGTTACTGAAACATAAAGCTAAACTTTGCATATAAAAAGAGTCAAAACAAGTGTTGTTGTGGAAAATGTAATTTATATTAAAAAATGACTATCTTTTACAACACAGCAAACTATTCACATATTTGAACATATTTACAATTATAACCATTTACAGGTTGGCAGCATGCCAGTCACTGTAGCAATCTCTAGTCGGTATCAAGCACAAAGGCACATCACATGAGGAGCATTTCAACTGTGTTTTAGCATGACAGTGCCTGCACTTCAGCCTACCAGTAGTCCTCTGCCCACTGATAAAAACCAGTATGTGATGTGCTCCACGCGGTGCAGGAAGTGGGACAGGTCTGGCTGTGGAGGAAGACCCTGCCTCTGCCAGCTGCTCGGTGAGGGTCTCCCAGAATGCCTTCTGGTGCAGAGGGCTCGCTCCTCTCCACCCATACACCTGGAACAACAATGAAAAAAATATATATACAAAAACATAAATATGTGCAACACAAAAATTGTTTCATTTCAAAATGAATACACAGTTGAATTTACAGCACATACCGGCTGTACTCCTTCACAGCTGGTGGAACTGAGATGTCCTTCATCTGCCAATGTCCATCTGCACCTTTGGCCCTCTATGTGACCACTTGCTGACTGGCTCCCAATTCACATCTGAATCCTCAGATGACTGCCCATTATGTGAAAATAAAGAAATAAGTCATTTACAAAACTTTCCATCTTTTCTGTATTGTACTACTTTACACAATGACCCCCCCTCCACACACACACACCCCAACAAACAACTCACACATACTCCTCCCCCCACACACACACAAACAAAGGCTTTTGTATTTATTCAAAGTAAAACTTGTTTATGTCGAAATATACAGTAATACGTAATATGAATAATACTACCAATTATGATACAATATATACGTAATAATATAATATAAGCTGTAATATAAGTCACAATTTAGTCAAATACTTACGTATGCAGAGCAAAATCTTCTCCGACGGAGGAAATGTCTTCTGCGCAGGCGTGCGCTCTGTTATTTGAGCTTATCTGATCCCCTCTCCTGACACGTCACTTTCACGACGAGCAAATTCCTCCTCTTTCTTCTTGGACGGTCCTTTTCACCATTTTCTACAATAAATACGCTCCCAAACTGAAAAAACGCTGAGAAATAAGCCACAATGTGTGCGTCCTGCTGAGGCGCGCCTGACTGCACGTAACAGGGACTAGGTCATTAGCATTTTACGCTCAGGTTCCTTTGTCTATTCATTATCTCCACCCCCTCGACCGTCACATCGATGTTTTCAGAATTTCATTGGCTATTCAATGCGTCAGTCATCAGCACGATTGATTCTAACTGGCTGGTTTTTTCCTGAAGCAAAGTAGGACATGGCTTCGTTTCAACGTTGGCCCTTATTGGCTTTTGTTGGCTGTGGACAGGACAGGGAAGCTGCTGTATGGCTGTATGAGGTGTCAATCGAAAGTTCAGATGACCCCCTCCATTTTGAGACCTCAGACACGTATGTCAACACAGAATAAGGCGTTTTATGATGAAGAATACGTGGAAGTTATTGAATACCGTCCAGCTTCCTGTGTCGTTTTTGTGGATATTTTCTGGTATAATAATGCATTTTGGACTAAATACTTTACTGAATTGGATCGACTGGACCTTTGTGAGTTCAACCAGACCATTTTTGTGGGAATATTTTTGATCGGACGACTTTTATAACGCTCATAAGGTGAGTTGCGTCGATTTCGTAACTCCTTGTTTGTTTGTGGTGTGACAAAGGCGTTGATTGTAGCTGCTGTTATGATTATATCCTGAAATGGTTTACATTGATTGAATCACAAGAATCTTAGCTTTCCAAAGATATGTCGCATGAGTGCCTCACGTAACATATGAGCTGTGTAAATTACAGTTTAGTTTAGGAAACTACAGAAATTCGGACTGACGGCCCGTCGTTAACAGGTTAATCAAAAAGAATCGATAGCTGCAGCCCTAGTTGGAAAAACAAAAATAACTCCTCCTGAGTACAAAAATTACTTTAAACAGACTCTTTACTCGGTGTTTCCTCTATTTTCCTCTGTTTTAACCTGCAGCTCTGCGAAGACCGTCTGCGTATCTCCCTCGTTCAGAAGCAGGAAAAAACAAAACAACCCGGTTGACTGTGGCTAGTCACATGAGTCACGCTGCGACGTGACTCTTCAAAATAAGAGTTTAACGCATTTTAAGTCATTTTAAATAAAAAATAACAACATGGATTTACAAGATTTTAACCCTTTAACATGTTTTTAAACCTACATTAAATATTACGTCATGAAATACAGCATTGCTGACAATTTTAAAGATTTTTTAAACCATGTTAATCTATTTATTGTCTTTTTATCACTTGTAATGTTTTTTTAAATTTTTTTTATTAACAGGCTTTTATTTAATGAGGCTTTGTAAACCAGGGTTACACCTACCTAAAATTTTTTCCTACCATAGTGGAAAATGATCTGCAGGGGTTAAATTGGGATTGGTTATGTGGGGGGGCTCTGCCTCTGTCATGGCCTTGGTCGGCCATGGCAGCCCTGTGTGTGTCTATATCTGTCAAGTTGGCGTCTCTCCCTGTCTTTAGTGGTTCCTGTTTTACTTTGAAGGTCTGTCTTATCTCTATTGTTTTCTGCTTTGCTTCCTTCCCCTCATTACCTCTGATTCCCTGCACCTGCCTCTCGTTTGTTCCTCTGTGTATTTAAGTCCTGTCATTTTCCCCTGTTCTCTGTGGGTCCATTGTCGTGAGTATACGTTTGCAGTCCTGTATGTTTCCCTCTCATCATCATCTTAGTTAAATATAGTCAGTTATGTTTTTGTATTTTTGTATTCTGAACTTTTTGCAGTTTGATCTTTGCATTTTGGGTTCTGGACTTTTGTGTTTTGTTATTAAACCCTTTGCCTTTTTGAGATCTCCTGCTCTCTGGTCCTCCTTTATACTCTGCAAACCATGACAGCCTCGTACCCGCCCCTGCCCCCGCCACCCTGCCCCAATATACTTTTTTGAGAATAACCCTCTAATTTGATAACCATATCATATTGCACAGAGATATACACTTTATCTGTTGTTGTAAGCCTATGTGTGTCTTGTAGTGCCCCTCCTACACATTATGGCAGTTTGAATGTAGATTGGTTGGCCAATGTAAACAGATTGTACAGGTTGTTGTACATTGGCTTGAAGGGAATGATTAGTGGGGGGTCTGGGGGTCCTCCCTCAGAAGTTTTTTATTGTCATACAGTGGGGAGAACAAGTATTTGATACACTGCCGATTTTGCAGGTTTTCCCACTTGCAAAGCATGTAGAAGTCTGTAATTTTTATCATAGGTACTCTTCAACTGTGAGTGACAGAATCTAAAAAGAAAATCCAGAAAATCACATTGTATGATTTTTAAGTAATTCATTTGCATTTTATTGCATGACATAAGTATTTGATCACCTGTCAACCAGTAAGACTTCCGGCTCTCACAGACCTGTTAGTTCTTCTTTAAGAAGCCCTCCTGTTCTCCACTCATTACCTGTATTAACTGCACCTGTTTGAACTCGTTACCTGTATAAAAGACACCTGTCCACACACTCAATCAAACAAACTCCAACCTCTCCACAATGGCCAAGACCAGAGAGCTGTGTAAGGACATCAGGGATAAAATTGTAGACCTGCACAAGGCTGGGATGGGCTACAGGACAATAGGCAAGCAGCTTGGTGAGAAAGAAACAACTGTTGGCACAATTATTAGAAAATGGAAGAAGTTCAAGATGACGGTCAATCTCCCTCGGTCTGGGGCTCCATGCAAAATCTCACCTCGTGGGGCATCAATGATCATGAGGAAGGTGAGGGATCAGCCCAGAACTACACGGCAGGACCTGGTCAATGACCTGAAGAGAGCTGGGACCACAGTCTCAAAGAAAAGCATTAGTAACACACTACGCCGTCATGGATTAAAATCTTGCAGCGCACGCAAGGTCCCCCTGCTCAAGCTAGTGCATGTCAAGGCCCGTCTGAAGTTTGCCAATGACCATCTGGATGATCCAGAGGAGGAATGGGAGAAGGTCATGTGGTCTGATGAGACTAAAATAAAGCTTTTTGGCCTAAACTCCATTCGCCGTGTTTGGAGGAAGAAGAAAGATGAGTACAACCCCAAGAACACCATCCCAACCGTGAAGCATGGAGGTGGAAACATCATTCTTTGGGGATGCTTTTCTGCAAAGGGGACAGGACGACTGCACCGTATTGAGGGGAGGATGGATGGGGCCATGTATTGCGAGATCTTGGCCAACAACCTCCTTCCCTCAGTAAGAGCATTGAAGATGGGTCGTGGCTGGGTCTTCCAGCATGACAACGACCCGAAACACACAGCCAGGGCAACTAAGGAGTGGCTCCGTAAGAAGCATTTCAAGGTCCTGGAGTGGCCTAGCCAGTCTCCAGACCTGAACCCAACAGAAAATCTTTGGAGGGAGCTGAAAGTCCGTATTGCCCAGCGACAGCCCCGAAACCTGAAGGATCTGGAGAAGATCTGTATGGAGGAGTGGGCCAAAATCCCTGCTGCAGTGTGTGCAAACCTGGTCAAGAACTACAGGAAACGTCTGATCTCTGTAATTGCAAACAAAGGTTTCTGTACCAAATATTAAGTTCTGTTTTTCTGACGTATCAAATACTTATGTCATGCAATAAAATGCAAATTAATTACTTAAAAATCATACAATGTGATTTTCTGGATTTTTTTTTTTAGATTCTGTCACTCACAGTTGAAGAGTACCTATGATACAAATTACAGACTTCTACATGCTTTGCAAGTGGGAAAACCTGCTAAATCGGCAGTGTATCAAATACTTGTTCTCCCCACTGTACATGTTATTTGCTGAAATCTGGTGCATTTTAATAAGTTGTTAGCTGACTTTACAGATGTAGGTTGAGAAATATCATATTAAATCTTGTCACATGCCTACAGGTGAAAATGTGAAAGAGAAATGTTCAGTGAGAAAGGCAAGCACAATCTTAAACCAAAACAGCTAACTTTAACTGACATCTCCTCCTTCCCCTGGCTAATTTCTGTCCATAACTGGGGACTATGGAAACTGAAGTCACCAAATGCACAGACAGTTCGTTCAAGCACCTCTTTTCAATGTCACGTCCCTTGTCTGCCTGCCTCTACTAGCTCTACGCCATGTCAACCGAATTTATAGTAGACAGTCTCAACTACCACTGAGGAGAACAGAGCCTATTGAGGAGGGAATTGTTGCCAGATAATAAGCCACCTGGACATTGAAAACAAGCCCCAAACAAGTGACTAAGGACCAAAAAAATAAACAAATATGAAACGTATTTTATAATGGCCAATGTCAGAGACAGATCATCCGTAAAGGTGAAGTTCAGCAATGTCAACGAAAATAGTTTATGAAAAAGGCTGCTACGAGATGCTCCCTCCGACCTTCTCTGCCGCGTTGCCAGATCTGCGCTGTGTGCCTGGAGATCATTGATGGATTATCGTATGCAGGTAAAAGGGGAGACGGTGTACGGAGAAAATTATAAACAAGTCACAACGCTGAAAAACAAGCCCCAAACCCTGCAAACCACCACTTCTGATTTTTTTTTATAGCTAGCTCACAAAAAAATGAAACCCCTAAGTCCCTTATAAAAAGCGGAATTGGCAACCCACGCAGTGTTCCGGAAACCAGAATCTCTGATTACAAGTTCTGTTCTAAATAGCTTTGACAGGTCGTCATGTTATCAGGAAAACTATAATCTATCTCAAAAACGTCATGGATTTATTGATTAATAAAACAATTTTTAATAATTCAGAGCTGAAAATCGTGAAAAGGGTTTGTTGCTTTTGATGTGCGCGTGATCATATGCCATCCGCTCCGAGTTTATGTGCTCAGCCCCGGAGAGCCCCGGCCCAATTTAGCCCCTGCTCATCTGTAATTTTTTCCTACATTGTAACATTATCCTACCAGCATATATATCTGCTCTCCTCCTGAACAAGGTTTAATACAGCTGGAAAAGCACATTCACTCACACACAGGCATATGCATCATAAAGACGTGCATCTGATTTGTCTGTCAAACCAATGCAATATAAATACTGTGCATACAAAGTATTAAATGTTAGGCATTCGGAGCATTTGATCTGTCCCTCAAACGTATATGCATTTAATACTATCCATTCAAAGATTAAAAATACAAGAAATGAACCTTTTCCCTTCCGCGATAACGGTCAGGCAGCAGAATATTATGGGCTTTTGAAGTTGCTGTTATATGCAACTCGATCAACTTGGGTAGAAAGTAGGGTTGCCAACTCCCTGAAGCTGGAAAGAGGGACATTTTTTGGACGGGGGGTCTGGGGGGTCCTCCCCCAGAAAATTTTGTTTCTTAGATGCAATTTCCTGCATTTTAAGGCATTGAAAAGACTGACGTCTTGCCACCCTACCCGTGCCAGAAATGATGACGTTTTCTTATCCAGACCACAATCCTACTATTTTCAGGATAATTTTGTGAAATTAATTATGCATGTTGTACACAACTTGTGTGCAACATGGGCCGGGCAGTTAGCTTTTAGAATGCCATCGTTTACGCTGGTGAGCAATTTGTAGACAGAATGGTGCTTTCTGAACATTTGCATTGTCGGCGGCATATGCGGTGATGTTTTCAACATTAAGACCATATGTGTCAAGACAGGAAAGGAGAGCCTTATGTGTGCCATTCCCAAATGTTTTCGTAGAAATCCAACAACTTGGACATTACGCCATCCGACACGGAAAAGTAGCTCACACACACTGGAAACATTTTTCTGTTGCCCTTGTTAGAGGCATCGCTAGCGAGTGAAAAATAAAGGGGCTCACCATCACCTGAAGAAAGATCGGAGACTATTTTCCCCACAGTGCTTGGACCCAACACATTCATGGTGATCGTCTCCGCTTTGGTTCTTCCCAACTGCATCTTCTTAGCGACACTCGAGTCTTGAAATAAAGCCCCGTTTAATTTCACGGTGCAGTCAGCGCTGTTATAGCTGTGGCCGTGTTTCATGGTGTGGTATATTTAGGACACCTCGCTTGCAGAACTTTTGTCAATTTCAGCAGTAGATGCGGAAGAATGAAGTGATGTTGCTTGCTCCTTTAGCTAGCACAGCCTTTTTATGACACTGGGTGTCTTCATGACGGGATAAGTCATGCTCGCCACCATGGCCAATCGATATCTCGCGGCGGCATAAAGTACAAAATGCTAGGGTCTGTAGTGGCTTTAACCCACGACCTTTTTGTTTCCCATTCCTTGTTTTAGCTGCAAAGCCTTTTTTTTTAGCTGGTTCATCCATTTCCCTCAGTAAACTTCACTGATTACAACCGTCTCCCATAGCAACGCATACATGCAGGTCGGCGTCGCCTATCACAGTTCCCTGATCAGAATGTGTCATCATACACCAGTCTGTTATCATTGGACAATACACTTTGTAAACATTGAGTTTTGGGGCATAGTAGCCTATCAAAAATCCCTGTTTATAATGTGTCAGCAATCAGCAGTCTATCACTGGACGAAATGCTTCATAAACATTCCATTAAAAAATGCTGTCAAGACTATGATTGAAATGCGGGACGAGAGCAGTTCTTCACGGGGCAAATAAAATTCACCTAAAAAACGGGACGTCCCGGGCAAATTGGGACGGTTGGTAACCCTAGTAGGAAGATAGGGGTAGGAAGTAATTTCACAACACCTGTATACTTTAAGCCCTGCAACTTGCATTGAAAGAGACGCTATACAAATAAAATTGAATTGAATTGAACCTGTGGTCCTGTGATTTATATTTGGCAGTGATTTCTCACTACATTAAGTATTGGGATTGTATTTTAACAAACAAATCACAAAATATATATATATATATATATATATATGAATTTGATAATTACCTTCTGTTGCCACTAGATGACCATTCTTTAAAAGTACACTGAATGTCTGACAACTGTTTTTTTTCTTTAAAAAAAGAAAATTAAGTCTTTGAGGTAAATATTCAATATATTCAATAGTGCTGACATATTCAGCTATATTACTGCTCAGTTTAGTGACTCTGATTGAAAAATTAGGTGTAATAAAAAATATGTTTAGCTGCCAGAAATAGGAGCATTTGTTATGATTTCACATTTTGAAAAATATACAATGGTGGATTAATATACTATAAGTTTCTATTTATGTATTTACTTGTTCAGGGTGGAAGAATCATCATATGTATGGATTTTGGGGCAGATAGGACAATGCTTGTTCAAGTTAGACTTTTTCATTCATGTCTAGATATTGAACTTTGCCATCCTCTCACGGCCACATCCTTTGATAAAAAGTTACAGTTTTCACTGACAGTCATCTTAAATGTCTTTACTACTAATTTTATTCAATTTCAGCTGTGTCGGATCCTCCCACTTGGAGCAGAGATGCCAAATGATGTTTCCTGTTGCCAATAGGTGGCACTAGAACTGTTTCTCAGTATTGCAGGTTCTGTGTATTCAGGATGGGACTACAATCATACTCGTCCATTTTGGACCAGATTAAACAATGTATGGCTGAGTTACAGCCTATTTCTCTTTCATGGCGAGTCTTCGAAATGACATCAAACTTCGCCGCGTCACTGCGACCATGCCCTCTGGTAAAACCTTTGCAAACTTTCATCAGCCATGTTTCTAGATTAGAACAAAGAAAGTTTGGAGTCAATCCAACCAAATCTCTGGGAGGAGTTCGTTAAAGTACAAGGCCCAGAAATGCTCAAAATATTGGAAAAACTGCTTATTCCATTCAAAATAGCAGACTTCCTGTGGGAGTTAGAGCAGGAGTCCATGAGACTTTTTTGTAGGTCTCATCATGATAGTCATCATGATGATCAGTCATACCAAGTTCATGTCTGTAGGTGGAAGCATATGGAGGGGCTGGTCGATACAAAAAAGAAGGTGGGGCTATTGAGCCATTTTTGTGTGCCCATGTGCAACATCCATAAAATATGTAAAACTGTTCCACAACTAATGTGTGTGCAAAATTTTGTAACTTTTTGAGTATGTTAAGGCCCCCAAAACGGCAACTCATTTTGGAGAAGATCACTTCCTGTTTTATAATGAATTGGACGCGCATACATGAAATTGTATGCTCACAGTAGCGCAAACGGTGTGCGTTTCTTTGCTTTTCTTTGCCGCGGTAACCTACATGCATTCAGTTGGTGATGCAGAAAATCTGAGCCAGAATACTGTATGCTGCTATTCGCAAGGTTGTACTTGCTCTTACTAAACTGCTGAATATGTTTGTAGTATTCCCTGGCCATCTGCCCACGCTTCAAATAAAAGAAGCGTTTTACAAAATCGCAGGTAACATAAATTAATAGTCCATTATATTGATAATCAGTGTGACGTGAAATTTCATGTGAAATGTTTTAATATAATTCATTCATAAGATTCCCCAGGGTGATAGGGTACCTATTAAAGTGGCCGGTGAGTGTATATTGGTATCACAGAAAATATTAAATCTTAAATTAATTTCACATAGATTTAGTAAAAAACTTAAGTGATTTTCATTTATCATTCATAATGGGACAGTCAGACCTACATAATGTTTAAATCTGCTGCATTAAGTTTAAAGCTTAAGCGCTCTAAAAGAGGGAAAGAGATTTATTAAGGTGCATTAAGTGGTGAAATAAATATAACTTACGAATTTACGCGATCTGCAATTTTTTGCCAGCACTCCTCTCTGGCTTTATTCGCACCTACAGTGTTGCTTTTGGCCGTAAAGATTTCTTTGAAATCCCCTGCATTATTAAAACCTGCTCCTCCTGACTGAAATATACGGACTGGGATCTATCCATTTGATCCGGAATAGGCGTCAAATGCCCCTTTTTATGTGAACGCGCACAGAACAGAAAGCAGAAAGCCGCGATTAACAAAGATAGTTGATAACCACCATCGTGGTACCAGTTATCTCTGATGGCGAGTTTCAGGTTTGTTAAGCCAGCTCACCCAAAGAAAGCCTGGCTGTGTCGAACTTGCTTCGTAGTACACCCCTCTGCTCTGATAACAACCACAACAGTTTACTACTACCTCACATATTGTTTTCAGTATCAGTGATTGTAAGTAATTGTACCTGTAAATCTGGCTCCCTGACCGTGGGGCCAGTTCTGGTGGGCTTGACTCGCTGCCAACAATGTCAGGTTCATCTCCAGGAGGATATGTATCCAGCTTTTTTAGTTTAGTCTTTTCTTGCGCTCTTTTTTCCTTTTCTTTGCGTTTCGTTGCTCCACTTTTATGCTTGTATGAACTGTCACTCACGATTTAATTAATCCGTGATCCACCTACCCTGCACCATATAGACTCTGTTGACTAGTGACTGATGATGACGCTGATGGACGGCTGTTGATGACGATTTTACCAAAATACATTTGGAGATCTTACCGGCAATCCACTTGTAAATTTGCACATTGTAAAGTTAACTGTGAGAGTGAACATGAAAGCCAGCCATGCAGCACAACATTTAATTCACTGTGTAGAAACCTACATGACCAAAGTCAGTCTTAAATTTTTTTGACCAACCATGACTCATTCTGGCTGGGCAACCTATATATATAACCTCATATGTAGCGTGTGTATTTGTTGCAGAAGTTGTTGTATCCAGTATTGCATAAGGCACGACTGATGCCTGAGGAGAGGCCTGTATCTTTGTCTTTCGCCGTACCCTCCAGGGCCGGGGGAGTACTGCCCCCCCAGCCCCTCCTGACGCTCCACGCCTGCTATACACACAGTAATTTCTCACCCACAATACAAAATCCTACCATCTGGAAGACACTACGGGAATAAAAGAGGCAGAACAAGACTACAATACAGTTTTTAATCCACAGGCCAGCAGACTACTGAATGACACTGCCCAGCACATACTGTGAACCATCCAACTGCACTGTGAATTGTTATCTTAACATTTGAAGTCTTGGCCCATTTAATATCTCAATCTTACTGCTACCTACTAAAAATAAGTATATTTGCCCATTTTAAATCAATCATATGTAGCCCAGGCTTCATAAGCTGTAGAAAAGTTAGAAGGGAAAAAGAGTAAAAGTCCGTTTATTTAGTCTGAATGAGTGTATGAGAGGGATAGCTGGCATTTATGGGGTTAACTGCACCACGCAGAGCAGAGAGAGCGGTGCGTCATGACGCCACGGGCCAATCGCGCTGCAGTTGCGCACAGCACTCTAAGAAATAGTTAGAAGGGAGAAGAAGTTCGTGCTGTCCGGCTGCATGAGTAACGCTTGCCTGAAAAAAGTATCCAAAAGTGGTTAAAGCAGAGTGAAATGGTCAAAATCCACCGCGAGCCGGACCCACGGAGTTCACTGTTGATGATACAAGCTCGGCAGTGAGTTTATTGTGCATTCTGCGTTGAGTAAAAGTGTGTTAGCCACCAGTGCTAATTTAGCTGCTAAATGCTGATTTGATACCATGTGTGTTAACAAAGTGAAATGGTCAGAATCCACCGCGAGCTGAACCCACGGAGTTAACTGTTGATGATACAAGCTCGGCGGTGAGTTTATTGTGCATTTTGACGGAGTTAGTGTCGAGTAAAAGTGTGTTAGCCACCAGTGCTGGGTTGGCTACTAAATCCTAGTTTGATGCCATGTGCGTTGGCCACTGGGGTGGCGGGCTGTGTGGATTTGCATTGAGCTCAGCTAACAACAGAGCTAATGGACGAGCTAATGGCTAATATGGGGGGTTAATACAGATACAATGCTAAGCTACTGTGTGAATGTGTGGATGAGTGAATCTGTGTGTGTAGCCTTGTGTGTGTGCACATCGGGTGTGTAGTGTATGTGTACGTGTGCCAGGTGTGTGTGTATTGTGTGCGTGTGAGGAAAAAGGAGGGGGAAATTTATTTTATTTCTTTATTTCATCATTTTATCCAAAGAATTGATGCTAAAAAGATTTAATTTGAGTTATTTGAGAAATTTGATTCACACTGAATTTGCACTGAAAAAAATGATAATAATATATTTTATTATTATAAATAAATATTTTTGTTTATTTAAATTAATACATATGTCATATTTATGTTATTATTTATTTTAACTAAGAATTTATGACCTATAGTAATTTAATTTGACTGACATAAATGAATGTGACCTGTTCTATAGGTCAGGTTTTTTGAGAGGATGTGATTCGGTGACACTTGATGTTGAAAGAGAGGACTTCAGCGCCACCAGTAGTCGACGATAGAGAGAAGATACTGGCACTGGATAGCCACCAGGCGGCTTCCAGACACCTGTTGGACCAACGGATCCAGAGAATTAGATGGCGAGCCGGAACAGAGGAATGCAGGACAACTGAACTTACCTCCCAAACCTGCAGTGTGGTAGGACAGTGAGATACCCAAAGATTAAAGGGCCCCAACGAAATAAAAAAGCACTGAGCTCATAATAAGAGAAAGAAAAGACAATACAGACTAAACACAACACTATTTTTTTATTTTATTTTGCACGCAATTTGTTATTTTTCATATGTTAGAAAAGATTGTTGTCATTGTTCTCTTGTTGTTGACAATACATTTTGAAAGTAAACCTTGTGTGAGTGTGTTCAATGTTGGTGTTCCATACTGGGCTCCATGAGCGTTATCTTAGACTTCTGATAAGTAGCCCAAACTCTGAACTGAAACTGAAACTGAAACCAAATATTAGCACATGTAACTTTCTTAGGCAGACAGGGGTTACAGTGTAAAGTGGCAAGCCAGCCAGGAGCCCAAGGAAGGTGACATCAATATTGGTTCATTGAAACATGGATTTTATCCAGGGATCCAGTGTCAAAATACCCAACCATTGTTGATGGTATAACCGAAGTAGCTCAGGATGAAGAAGTGATCGACTTCCTTAAGAAGTATGGTGCCATTCAACGCACTCTTTTGTATGATGATGAGTCTTCAGAGTTTCACAAAAACCTGATCGTCGAGTACTGCAGTGGCTCAGCTGTAGAAGCTTTGCAGCCACTTTTGCCATACAGACACACACTAAAGGGAAGACCCCCTTGTCGTGTATAAGGTTGAAGCTTTCAGTAGTGTTTACACTTCCAAGCTAGGTAGCAGTGCTACTAAAACTTACCCGACAGAGCTAAAAGAGCTAGCAAAGCTAAGTGGCAAAGACTACGAAACAGTCTTAAGAGAAATGATGATGCAGATCAGTAGCGACGTTGAAAGCATGCAACCTGCAGATGAGCCGTCACCTTTAGCACTCAGTGAGACCCCTGAGGGGTCCCCACAGCTCACCAGTCCTTTTCCAGGCCCACCTCAGAATGTCAGTGGCAAAAACGGTGCTATGTCAGCACCAGTTCCTGATGAAAGACGTGTTCCATCCCTTTCTGCGAGTGATGTTAATCCGCCAGAGGTCCAGAAAGTAGTGGTTGAACACATTGTGAGGAGGGAGGACACAAGTTCTTTCTCGTCCCTTTCTGTCCGACTTCGCTCGTTTTCCGGAAAAACTCCCAGGCCGAACAGTGAAGTAGACTATGACACTTGGCGTTCACACATTGAACTCCTCTTGAACGATCCCAGCATGGCTCCTCTTCAAGTGTCTCGAAGGATCCTGGAGAGTTTGCTTTCACCTGCAGCAGACGTGGTAAAAGGTCTGTGCTCCAATTCACTGCCTTCAGCTTATTTGCAGCTTCTCGATTCTGCTTTTGGCGCAGTCGAGGATGCCGAAGAGCTGTTTGCTCAATTCATGAGTACTCTTCAGGATCCTGGCGAAAAGCCATCAGCTTACCTGCAACGGTTGCAGCTCATGCTTAACCAGGCCATTAAGAGAGGGGGGGTTGCATCAGAGGAAGTAAGGAAACACCTCCTTAAACAATTTTGTAGAGGTTGCTGGGATGCCGCTCTGCTCTCTAGTTTACAACTTGAGCACAAGAAAAACTCTCCACCTTCGTTTTCAGAACTTCTGCTAACCCTTCGCACTGAGGAAGACAGACAGGCAGCCAAGGCTAGTCGCATGAGAAAACATGTAAGTTCCACAAGGCAGAGAGTCCAGCTCCAATCACAAACTAGCTGTAGTTTTGAACCAACAGAGAACTCAGAGACCTAACCTAGTACCATTGATGATCTTAGGAAGCAGGTAGCTAGTCTCCAGAGTCAGCTAACCACCTTAGCGTCTCAGAAAAAGTTCAGGAAGTTCAGTGATAGGGGTGCTACAGGAAAAACACAAGACAGAGTGTTAGCATCACACAGTACACAACCAGACATTTCAAAGCATCCAAGAAAGAACTACACAGTCAAACCCAGACCTTGGTATTGCATTAATTGCGGGGAGGATGGGCACATATCAACCTTTTGCACCAATAACTCAAACCCAACTTTAGTGACTGAAAAGAGAAGACAGTTAGAGGACAGACAGCGTGCGTGGGAACGACAGAACCATCCTGACCTACCTTTAAACTAGACTCAGTCTCTGTCGTGGAGCAGACAGGGGCTGCAGAGAAGCAACCACGCTCCTCAAAGAAACGCAAGGTTCAAAAGTGTGCCATTTCAGAACACTCTAAAAGAAGCCACTCTTTCAAGCTTCCTTCTGGGTTGGTAGGTACCAGAAGTACAGCTGAAGTGACCATCAACGGTAAGAAAGTTAACTGTCTTCTTGATACGGGGTCACAGGTCACCACCGTTCCTCACTCGTTTTATGAACAGCACTTACCTGAACAAGACATCAAACCCTTGCACGATCTCCTTGAGGTAGAGGGAGCAAACGAACAAGCCGTACCCTACCTAGGCTACATTGAAATGACTGTCGTCTTTCCACAGACTTTACTTGGTGTTTCGATCGAGGTACCTACCCTTGCTTTGGTTGTGCCTGATGTCAAGGCCACCACACAGTCTCTTGTGCTTATTGGTACCAACACCATGATGTCTTGTACGACACATTTTCTGAAGGTGAGCCAACCAACTATCAGCCAGGCCACTACGGCTATCAAGCTGTGATGAAGGTCCTTGAACTCAGACACAGACAGGCTAGCAATAGCCATGGCATGGTGAAGCTACAAGGGAGAAACCCTGAGGTCATTCCGGCTGGAAAGACCGTTGTCATCGAGGGTACTGCTGTAGCTAACAACTTCCAGAATGAAAAGACTGTTGTTGAGCATTCATCTTCATTTCCTTTGCCTGGCGGCTTAATAGTGAAGACTTGCTTGGTTGACCTTCCCAACCAGGGACCCTTTAAGCTACCAGTCATTGTTAATAATATATCTGAACATGATGTTGTCATCCCCGCAGGGTGTAAACCTGCAGACATCAGTGCTTACCAGAGCGTCTTGTCCCAAGCAAGTCAAACAGCCAATGCTGAGTCATCTCAGAAGTCAAACTTGCACTTCAACTTTGGCGATTCACCAATCTCACCCGATTGGAAAGAGCGCATTGTCCAGAAGCTCCATAGCATGCCAGAAGTATTTGCCCAACATGACTTGGATTTTGGGCGAACAGATAAAGTGTCGCATCATATCAAGCTTTCAGATGAGACTCCCTTCAAGCTGCGGCCTCGGCCAATTCATCCGGCTGATGTTGAGGCCGTTCGCAAGCACATTCAAGAACTCTTGCACACTGGGGTAATAAGGGAGTCTGAGTCACCCTTTTTGTCCCCAATTGTAGTGGTCAGAAAAAAGGACGGTACAGTCCGACTCTGCATTGACTACCACAAGCTGAATCTGCAGACGATAAAGGACGCGTATGCTCTTCCAAAGTTGGAAGACACTTTCTCTGCACTTTCAGGTTTTCAGTGGTTTTCGGTCCTTGAGCTGAAGTCTGGTTATTACCAGATTGAAGTCGAAGAGAAAGACAAATCCAAGACAGCATTCGTATGCCCTCTTGGGTTTTGGGAGTTCAACAGGATGCCACAGGGCGTGACAAATGCACCAAGTACCTTTCAAAGGTTAATGGAAAAATGCATGGGCGATATACATTTAAAGGAGGTCTTGGTTTTCTTGGACAACCTGATTGTCTTCTCAAAGACCTTGGAGGAGCATGAAGCCCGTCTTATGAAAGTTCTTGGTCGTTTGAAGGAGTTTGGTCTAAAACTCTCACCTGAGAAGTGTTCTTTTTTCCAGACATCAGTCAAGTACCTCGGACATGTCGTCTCAAGGAACGGGGTTGAGACTGACCCGGAGAAAGTCGCTTCTCTCAAAACTTGGCCAGTCCCTTCGAACCTGCGAGAATTGAGGTCATTCTTGGGGTTTGCTGGGTACTACAGGAGGTTTGTGAAGGGATATTCTACCATCGTGAAGCCCCTGCACGGCCTTACCTCTGGTTACCCACCCCCACGTAAGAGATCCAACTTGAGAAAACCAGTTGATCGGACTTACCACGACCCAAAGGAGCCCTTTGGAGGTCGTTGGACATCTGCTTGTCAGCAGGCATTCGAGCAGGTCATCAAAGCACTTACCACCGCTCCAGTCTTGGGCTTTGCCGATCCTCAAAAGCCGTGTGTACTACACACCGATGCTAGCACCAGTGGCCTTGGTGTCGTTCTTAATCAAGAACAGGAAGGTCAGCTCCGGGTCATAGCTTATGCGAGTAGGGGGCTATCGTGGAGTGAGAGCCGGTACCCAGCCCATAAGCTGGAATTCTTGGCACTTAAGTGGTCAGTGACCGAAAAATTCAGTGACTATCTTTATGGAAATCACTTCACCGTGGTTATTGACAGTAACCCATTGACATATATTTTGACCACTGCGAAACTCGATGCAACGAGTTATAGATGGCTTGCAACATTGTCTACCTTTTCATTCAAACTTGTGTACAGACCGCGGAAACAAAACTCAGACGCCTTTGGATTGTCGCGCAGACCCCATGGTGAACTGTCGGACGATTCCAAGTCACAGAAGGAGAGGGAGCGTATCTGTCAGTTCACTCACGACCATCTCTCTGACCCAGACAATATCGACGCTGTCGACCAAGCTGTTGTTCAAGCTATTTGTGAGAGGCAGTTTGTTTACAGTGACGATCTTGATGTTCATGGTGGTGCTACTTTGGTTGAAACTCTTACCACCTCCACAAGAGCTGTACCTGACAGCTATGGGAAAGAGGATCAGCTTGGAGGATTGCCGTTCATCCCTCACTTAACTGAGGTCGAGTTAGCGAGCAAACAAAGGGCAGATCAATGCTTGAGACATGTCATTCATCAGCTTGAGTGCGGGGAGAAGCCACCCCCACACTACGTAGCGAATTCCCAGAACTTCCACTCTTGTTGAGAGAGCTACAGGGCCTTGAGCTCCTCAATAATGTCCTTTACCGAAGACGTCAAGTTGGCGCCCAGACTTCATATCAGCTGGTCTTACCGGCTGAGCTCCGTGGCATGGTCTTGACGAGTTTACATGATCACATGGGACACATGGGCGCCGATCGTACTTTAGATCTTGCTAGGACGAGGTTCTTTTGGCCTAAGATGGCTTTAGATGTTGAAAACAAGGTGAAAACCTGCGGCAGATGTGTACGCCGAAAGGCATTGCCAGAGAAAGCAGCACCGTTAGTCAATATCAACACTTCGAGACCTCTTGAGTTACTTTGCATGGATTTCCTTTCTTTGGAACCCGACAGCAGTGGGACAAAGGACATCCTTGTCATCACAGATCACTTTACGAAGTTTGCGGTTGCCATTCCAACGGCCAACCAGAAAGCCCGAACCGTGGCGAAGTGTCTGTGGGACAATTTCATTGTACATTACGGGTTCCCTGAAAGACTTCATAGTGATCAGGGACCCAATTTCGAGTCTCATATGATAAAGGAACTTTGTCAAGTAGCCGGCATACATAAGGTGAGGACAACGCCGTACCACCCTCGTGGTAACCCTGTCGAGCGATTTAAACGCACCTTATTGAACATGCTGGGTACTTTGGAGAACCAAGAGAAGTCACGGTGGCGTGAGTTTGTCAAACCCTTAGTTCACGCCTACAACTGTACAAGGAACGAGGTAATTGGGTTCACGCCATACGAACTCATGTTCGGCCGCCAGCCTCGCTTACCAGTCGATCTCGCTTTTGGTTTGCCTATGCAGGGTGGTCAGCACATGCCGCACTCTCAGTATGTCCAGACTCTTAAGTCTCGTCTTCAGGAAAGCTACAAGATGGCAACAACAAATGCTGTGAAAACAGCAAGCCGAAACAAAACAAGATATGACAGGCGTGTGACAGCGTCAGACTTGGATGTTGGAGACTGAGTTCTCATCAGAAATGTCCGCTTACGCGGAAAGCACAAAATTTCCGATAAATGGGAAGCAACGGTCCATGTTGTGGTAAGTAGAGCTGGAACACTCCCAGTGTACACGGTCAAACCCGAGAACCAGGAGGGTCTTTCGAGAACATTACATCGGGACTTACTACTTCCATGCGGATACTTACCGACAGAGGACAGCGATCCTGTTCCACAGTCTGGGAAGCATAGGCCATCCACTCGTGCAAATCCTTCCACAGATGAAACAATCCCCTCGGACGAGGAGGAAGATGAGATCATCCCAATCTATTGGTTCAGGGATCCTTTAAGTGTTCAGGTCCCAACTTTTCATAGCACAGCTCAGTTGGATCCAGGGGTTTCCCCTGAGCAAGAAACACAGAGTCAGATACTTCCACTTGATCATCTTGTCGAGAGTTCTCCAAATGTTCAACGTGTTGATTACTTACCGGAAAGTGACAAAGAACCATTAAGGCATGACTGTATGACAGACGTCCCCCTGGTACTTGACCAGCCCGCCAGTCAGCCAAGTGACATTGAACATTCAACTACTGACACAGCCGCAGTGGCTGAACCAATGCACTTGACTGAAAATGACATTCATGACACACATACCTGTCACAAACTTCCAGATGTTCCAGGTGACACTGGTGGCAATGAGGCAGTAGGTACGTGTACATCTGAAGCACATGAACAAGAACAGGTTAGTTCTGTCAGATGTTCAACGCGGACCAAAGACCAACCTAACAGACTCACATACACAGAACTAGGTAGTCCATTGTTAACTATGATGCAGTCATTCCTTCGTGGCTTATCCACAGTAGTTAATACTGCTTTGAACAAGAATCCTGTAATTTCCTCTTCTTTAACTTCCCAGGTAGTAACTACTCAGCCTTTGCCATGTCCAGGGACGTACATGAGCTCAGGGGCGGAAAGTGTAGCCCAGGCTTCATAAGCTGTAGAAAAGTTAGAAGGGAAAAAGAGTAAAGTCCGTTTATTTAGTCTGAATGAGTGTATGAGAGGGATAGCTGGCATTTATGGGGTTAACTGCACCACGCAGAGTAGAGAGAGCAGTGCGTCATGACGCCACGGGCTAATCGCGCTGCGGTTGCCCACAGCACTCTGAGAAATAGTTAGAATGGGAGAAGAAGTTTGTACTGTCCGGCTGCATGAGTAACGCTTGCCTGAAAAAAGTATCCAAAAGTGGTTAAAGCAGAGTGAAATGGTCAGAATCCACCGCGAGCCGGACCCACGGAGATCACTGTTGATGATACAAGCTCGGCGGTGAGTTTATTGTGCATTCTGCGTCGAGTAAAAGTGTGTTAGCCACCAGTGCTTATTTAGCTGCTAAATGCTGATTTGATACCATGTGCGTTAACAGAGTGAAATGGTCAGAATCCACCGCGAGCCGAACCCACGGAGTTCACGGTTGATGATACAAGCTCGGCGGTGAGTTTATTGTGCATTTTGACGGAGTTAGTGTCGAGTGAAAGTGTGTTAGCCACCAGTGCTGGGTTGGCTACTAAATCCTAGTTTGATGCCCTGTGCGTTGGCCACTGGGGTGGCGGGCTGTGTGGTTTTGCATTGAGCTCAGCTAACAACAGAGCTAATGGACGAGCTAATGGCTAATATGGAGGGTTAATACAGATACAATGCTAAGCTACTGTGTGAATGTGTGGATGAGTGAATCTGTGTGTGTAGCTGTGTGTGTGCACATCGGGTGTGTAGTGTGTGTGTACGTGCGCCAGGTGTGTGTGTATTGTGTGCGTGTGAGGAAAAAGGAGGGGTAAATTTATTTTATTCCTTTATTTCATCATTTTATCCAAAGAATTGATGCTAAAAAGATTTAATTTGAGTTATTAGAGAAATTTCATTTGATTCACACTGAATTTGCACTGAAAAAATGATAATAATATATTTTATTATTATAAATAAATATTTTTGTTTATTTAAATTAACACATAGGTCATATTTATGTTTATGTTTATGTTTATTTTAACCAAGAATTTATGACCTATAGTAATTTAATTTGACTGACATAAATGAATGTGACCTGTTCTATAGGTCAGGTTTTTTGAGAGGATGTGATTCGGTGACACTTGATGTTGAAAGAGAGGACATCAGCGCCACCAGTAGTCGACGATAGAGAGAAGATACCGGCACTGGATAGCCACCAGGCGGCTTCCAGACACCTGTTGGACCAACGGATCCAGAGAATTAGATGGCGAGCCGGAACAGAGGAATGCAGGACAACTGAACTTACCTCCCAAACCTGCAGTGTGGTAGGACAGTGAGATACCCAAAGATTAAAGGGCCCCAACGAAATAAAAAAGCACTGAGCTCATAATAAGAGAAAGAAAAGACAATACAGACTAAACACAACACTATTTTTTTATTTTATTTTGCGCGCAATTTGTTATTTTTCATATGTTAGAAAAGATTGTTGTCATTGTTCTCTTGTTGTTGACAATACATTTTGAAAGTAAACCTTGTGTGAGTGTGTTCAATGTTGGTGTTCCATACTGGGCTCCATGAGCGTTATCTTAGACTTCTGATAACTAGCCCAAACTCTGAACTGAAACTGAAACCAAATATTAGCACATGTAACTTTCTTAGGCAGACAGGGGTTACACATACTTATTTATTTATTCACTCTTTTTCTAAACTCACCTGATTTATCATAATTTGTTTTTCCTTTTTTACATTTTATTTCTTTCCTTATTTTTTTGTATATATTTCCTATGCTTAGAGTTAAGTTTAATTTATTTAACTGTTGGTGTTGCTGATAATTAGTACCAATTCTTATGTTTATATGAAGGGAGATAAAGTGAGAATTTCATTGCTTGGTGTGACAATGTGTTGTTTTTTTTTTGTTTTTTTTTTGTGCTGGTGACAATAAATCTTGAATGAATGAATTACTAAAATACAATTTTGAATGATGATTGAAAAAAACTGAATTTTTACATTAAAAACATTCTTTAAACATTGAACTAAAAGATCTTCTCAAAACAAAAGTGATAGATACTTTACCTGCTGTGTGCTCATTCCCTCCTCGTGTTCATAGATGCTTTCCTCTTTTTGACCATCATTCCTCTCTTTCTTCCTCTCCATCTCCATATGTTCCTGCTCTTCATCATTTGGACCAGCCTCATCAGTCTCCAACTGAATCAATTTCCCAGCAATTTCTAGAGAGTCTCTCTCTAGTGCTGGAGCTGATGGGGCTGAGGCCACTTCATGTCCAGCTGGTTCCACTGGTGGGCATAACAGTGCTGGAATTGGCTCTTTGATTGATTCTACAACACCATCAATCTTCTGGACTGAGATTCCCTGATATTCTTGCTCTGGGTCCAGGTCTGATACTTCTGGAACATCCTCCAAAACTAATGAGTGACAACAAAATAAAGTAATAATGAATGTATTTCTGCATGACATTTAAAAGTCTGGTTAAAAGTGTTGAGGCTCTGATGATGAACAGCCAAAAAATATTACAGATAAATATATTAATTACAGTGAATGAAACTTTACGCTCCAAAATATTCTGTGCATTTCAAAGGGAAAAATAATATTCTTGCTCTTTATGTAATACATCAACTAAGGAACCTTGGATTTTTATCAGGTACACCTGTTAATAATTAAACAGTTAACAGTATTTAGTATTAACAGGTTAATAGGTCTCCCTTCTGTCCTCTCGCCCATAAAGGCTCACACAATATGTGTTACATTGTGTAACATTGTGTTACTCGAGGCCTTATCTCAGCTCCTCACTTAATTTGCTACACACAGTAAGGGTAGTCATCAGATGTTTTTTTTTTTTTTTTTTTTTTTTAAGATTCTGGCAAAATATGAATTGGCTCAAACTGCCATAAGATAGAGAAAAAAACAGCATTAAAGCAATAGAATTGTCTGAAGATCTGCCTGAAGCTCCCCCATGTCACAATCATAATACCAAGATACTTATATGATGTTACAACGTCTATAGGTAATCCATGTAACACATCATGTCACAAAAGTGGCTATATTTTTTGAACATGACAATGATTCCAATGGTCTCCACAGTAGAGGTCCTCATGGGTCCACTTTCATTGACCCGAACCCGAATCGACCCATGAAAATTCAACCCAAAACCAACCCGACCCAAGCTATTGTCATAAGTACGGGTTCCGAACCCGAATGGACCTGCAATATTTGAACCCGGAACCGACCTGAGCCGAGTCTTTAGTTTCCGATCATAACCCGAACCAAGATACCCGAATAGAACCAAGACAATACAGCCCATAGTTGCTCATGTTCAAAGTTGTCTAGCGTTGAATAAAACTTTGATTTTCTTACCTAAACGTCTTCTTCAAATCAAATCAAATCAAATCAAATCAAACTTTATTTATATAGCACTTTTCATACATTAAAAATGCAACCCAAAGTGCTGCACAAAATAAAACAAAACAGGATCATAACAGATAATAAAAACCCGTCCATCTCTCCCCCACACATACACAGCACACACACGCACACACATTCACACTCAAAGCACAAAGTAAAAGTAGTTCAGTAACATGGCAGGACACTGAGGATCCAGGTGAGGAAATACCACCTCTGGGAAGCCATCCACACTGAAAGGCACCACAGCCCATGGCCACAGGGGGCGCCGTCTAGACTCTACACATTATGCAGACAACCCCCCCAGTCCTCAAGGCCTGAGGGATCTCCAAGACGACGCCCCTGCGGGCAGACCAGACACAACTCCCAGTGTGGCAGGCCCCCATGAGGAAACACAGGAGGCGAACTTAAAGATTAAAAGACAGTTAAAAAAAATGATAAAAACAGACAATAGGTAAAATAATAATAAAATGTAATGTATAAAATGTGAAAATGTAAAAGTTTAGAATTTAAAAATAAAATTTACAAATATAATGATAATAAAATTCAAAGACTTCAAATAAATTTAAGACTTAAATTAAATCATTAAAATCAATTAGATTAAGAACAGTAGAATAAAAGATCTAAGAGTAAAAGAAATCATGTAAAAGCCCGGTTAAAAGGGTGAGTCTTGAGCCTCCTTTTAAAAATCTCAACAGTCTCTTTGGTCCTGATGTTCTCTGACAGGCCGTTACACAGATGAGGACCAGAACCAGGACCAGAACCTCCAGGCTGTTACACAGATGAGGGCCATAATGGCTGAATGTAGCCTCACCGTGGGTTTTTGTTCTAACTCTTGGTTTGATTAAAAGTCCAGTGCCAGAGATCCTTCTTCAGAAGGGGCTTCACCACTGCTGTTTTGAAGGCAGTGGGAAGAGACCCGTCTGAAGAGAGCAATTTACTATATTTAAAATCTGTTCCTCAAAGAATCCATAAAATGTTTTGAAAAGTGATGTGGGGATTTGATCTAAAAGGCAGGGTGTTGGGTTTACTTGGGAAAAAAACTCAACCAAGTGTCCTTGCACCAACCAGGGCAAAACTCTCCAGTGTTTCCTCAGGTAAAAGCAACAGTTCAGGTGTGTTAAAAGTAATATTCTGTTGAGGTAAAAGACTGTATCTGATATTATCAATTTTACTTCTGAAGTGGTCTGCAAAGTCCTCACAGAGGGCATCTGTTGGCATCATGGAGGATTTATTAAAATTGGTGTTGGTTAAAAGATTGATGGTGGAGAAAAGAAATTTAAGGTTTTTTTATTGTCTGTGAGGAGTTTTGAGAAATGGGATATCCTTGCGTTCTGTACTGCATTATTGTAGGTTTTGAGTTGGTTGGTAATATTTCATAATTAACTGTCAATTCATTTTTCCCCACCTCCTTTCAGCACTCCTGCATTTTCTTTTCAATTCTTTAGTGTGGTGATTTATCCACAGGGTTGTAAGTTTTGTTCTTATTGTTTTTCAATAGAAGGGGAGCCACTGAGTCCAGCGTTGTCCTTAGTTTAGTATTAAAATTGTCGACAATAAAATCACAAGGTGCAGGTAAAATTTCTGCAGGAGTGCTCTGTAAAATCTCAATAAAATTTGCAGCCACTTCATAAGTTAGGTAGCGATTCCTCACTATTCTCACCGGGGCCTCCTGGTGGCTAAAACTGGTAATGTTAAAATACACATGGTAGTGGTCAGACACAGCCAGGTCAACAACAGAGAAACACCTGTAGACAGACCATAAGTTATGTCCAGGTCCAGGTCCAGGTCCAGGTCCAGGTCCAGGTCCAGGTCCAGATCCAGGGTGTGTCCTCTGTTGTGAGTCGGCTGTGTGACGTGCTGCTTAAAATCCATGCAGGTTAAAAGGTTTGAAAATTCTCTGGATAGAGGATTGGAATTAATATCAACATGTAAATTAAAATCACCAGTTATTAAAATTCTGTTGTAAGTGGAGTGTATAATTGACAATAATTCAGAGAATTCACTCATAAAAGAGTTGGAATGATGGGGTGGTCTATAAACTGTAATACACAGAATTGGGGGACTGCTAAAAACAAAGGAATGATATTCAAATGATGAATAACTTTCAAAAGAATGATCCTTTGGGTTCAGTGATCTCAGGATGAATGATGCAGTTACCCTCCTCTTTTGCCTCCCCTAGTCGAAAATAAAAAAGTAAAATTAGGTGGGCAGGCCTCGGTGAGAACAACTGGTGCATCAGTGCCAAGCCATGTCTCAGTTAATAATAAAATGTCAAGCTTACTGTCTAAAATCAGGTCGTTTATGATGAAAGTTTTGTTAAAGAGAGAGTGCACGTTCAGATTAATGTCCGTGCTGAACGTGCGCTCATTGCAGCCTCCACGGGTCCACGGGACCCGCAGACGCAGGCTTACATGAATGGTTAAAACAAGAGGAAATGATTAAAGGGATGAGATTGGAAACTACTGATTTTTTTGTTATTTTGTGAAACAGCTGGTCCTAGTCCGGTACTGATAGTGTTGTTGATGGAAGTGGAACTAAGTCAACAGAAACTAGGACCAGGGGGACATCAAGCACTTACGGACAGAGCAGATGAGTCACGTGGTAGAGTTGACTGTGGTTGATTGTGGAATAATCCGTAAGAGATGTTGTCTGAAAGCTGACGGCTACCAGGTTTATTAAGGTGGAGTCCGTCTGCATTGAAGAGATGCCCCCTGTTTCAGAAAGTGTTAAAATGATCAATGAACACAACTCCGTGGGAGGTACAGGCTGAAGCCAGCCTGGTGTTAAGGCTCACTAGCCAGCTGAATCATCTGATTCCCCGGGTGGGGCCCCACAGGGGGGGGTGGGGCCGGAGGTGAAGATGCTGCGGTGGAGCTGTCACAGAGTTAAAAAGAAGGAGAAAATCTTGTTTCAGAAGTTCAGACTCTTGTTTTGGGATATCGTTGGTTCCAATATGTAAAATTACTTTTGTAGCCTCAGGACGAGCTTGAATGATATCCGGAAGTTTCTCCTAGATGTCCAAAACAGCTGCACCAGGAAAGGACAGGGTCAGACGTCCACTAACTCTCATATTTCTCACAGCTGAGTCTCCGATTAGTAAAATGGTTGGAGCGGACTGGATCAGTGCCTGAGAATTTACCAGAGGTGGTGAAGATGATGAGGAGGGACCGCCAGGACGGTGGGTAGAAGACCTCCTTGGAGCTGGTGTGAACTGTGGCACAGAGCAACGAGTCTTGCTCCAAACGGGGCGCTCGGGCGCAGAGGGAGGAGGAACTCGATACGCCAGTGAGCTGCAGGACCAGTGGGATTGCCGATGGGGCGACCGACAGGGCCTGGATCCGTCACCCAAGGTGGGGAATTCCTTGACGCTGAGAAGGTCGGTTACACCCGCAAACGTAATATTAGCCCACAAATGTAATAAACCACAAACGTAACAAAAATCTGCAGCTTTGACTGTAAAAATCCTGCAAATGTAATAAATTTCCCACAAACGTAATAACATTGGCCTACTGCAAACGTAACACTGAATTTTCTGCAAATGTAATAACTATTACATTTGCAGGAAATTATTACATTTGTGGGACGGTGAAAATCATGACTAATAACTTCCCACAAATGTAATATGAGACTGAATAATGATCTTTGTTGTTGTTGTTGTTTGTTTACTTATACACCTGCCAATAGTGACTGAAATGTTGACAAGCAATCTGCAGGTCGACAGAGCAGCATTCTGAGTAAGTTAGAAATAACTAACAGAAACACACACACACACACACTGGCCATTCTTGTCAGTTCACAGAATTACTCCGTAGCAGCAAATATGTTGTTTAATTGGATTTATTTTATTTTATTCTACCTCTTGTTAATAGGGATTTCTCTGCAGCATCTGACCCACACCACCTGGTCAGCACCTAGTCAGCACCTTGGACAGTGCTGTGCTTTCTTCTTGTTCTTACAGATGAATGTTTGAGCCCCACTGTACAGAATGATGTATGAGCTTGACACTTGAAGGCTGTTTTCACATTTATCTGCTGAAAATGCTCATATGATTTTAAGAGCTAAGAGCCTATGCTGATGGCTTATGAAGCCTGTTTGAACCATTTAATTAAAATATGTCTGCTTATCAAAAGCCAAAAACGTCAATAGGTTGTTCATTCTTTGAAGTAGGAAAACATTTGTCAAGGTTTAAGACTGGCCCATATACTTCTTGATAGTAACATGGACCAAGACTGTCTGAAAACTGACAAATAAAGGCTTGCAAATAATTAATGACTGGTGAACTTAAGTTAATGTACCCTATGTGAATGCAAGGAAGTGAGAATTGCCACATATTCTTGTTCTTTAGATTCTTGCCTATTTTGACTTATCAAGTGTTGTGGATGAAAATGAGCAATAAATCTAATTCCTGAATTTTTGGAAAAAAATTATTGCAAAGAAAAAGTTGCAACTTCAAAGTACAACAACTGCTATTAATCTTAACTAAACATTGTTTGTATAACAGATTTGTCAGTGGCTATTTCTGCACAGGCCATCTTTTCTGTCTTCATATTCATGTTTCTGATAAATAAGATAAATCAAATTAAATAAAGTCCAAACTTTAAATTGGAAAGTAAAGTGGTGCAGAAACATAAAGCCCACTGTGTCCCTTTGAAAGGCAGGCAGACATAAACAAGAAGCGATAAAAGGAGGATTTGAGGCGGCAGGTGTAAGACACCTCATTATAGCAGAGACCTCATTAAATGTAAATAAAAGATGTATGCGTATTGTAGGGCAACATAAAAACTTTTCTCAAAACAGAAATAAGACCAAATAACATATAATAATAAATAACATAATAACAATAACATTTTACTTCCAAAAAAAGTCTTTAACTTTGTAGTGCCCAAAAGCGAGACATGTCAGACATCCAAGCTCTCATCCACCTATTATTGCTGTAGAAAAGTCCTTCGATATGTTGTGCTAACCCGCTGCTGCGACCAGCTGCTCTGTATAGTTTCACAATGCTGATATCTGTGTCATGATTTTGGCTGATGTGAAGTTGTTCAGACAATGAAGGTCTGATATAGATGCAGGAAAGGTGCCTTTGGAGATAGTGGAGATACTCTATTGAATGTGGCAACCATGGACATGTCCAAATCCAGGGTGCATCTAATAATGATCGAGATCATTTTGTTTGGAAATGTTGGGGGAGCATCTTCTGAAATGTCAAAATCATGATTAGAAAGGCCTGCATCCACTTCATCAATGTGATCTTCATGCCCTTGATCAGAAAGTTGAGCCTCTGTGGTATCAGTCCTTTCAGCCTCTTTAGGTTTGGAGACTTCTGCATCATCAGGATTAGAGGGGACCACCTCCACCTCATGGGGACTGGAGACTTCAGGCTGGTGGGGACTGGAGACTTTGGCATCACTGAGATCAGCACATGGAGCTCCAGTGTGACAGTGCAATCTCTCACAGGGGCAGCTCTGGCTCAGGTGGTAGAATGGGTTGTCCTGTAACCGGAAAGTTGCCGGTTTGATTCCTATGCTGGCTACATGTCAAAGTATCCCTGAGCAAGATACTGAACCCCAAATTGCTCCTGGTGAGCTTGTGGCACCTTGCATGGTAGCCTCGGCCATCAGTGCATGAATGGGTGAATGTGACACACACTGTAAAGTGCTTTGAGAGGTCAGTAGACTAGAAAAGCGCTATAGAAATGTGAGTCCATCCATTTACCATTTCACTTTCTCCCTGCTGGATTGATTCAATGTAGTCGCTAACTGGTCCATGTAGACTAACATAATGATCTCCCTGGCCTTCTGCAATATGACCTAGAACTACAAGGGGCAAATTCTCATGTTTGAAGGTGTGATAAGAGTTGTTGCATCTGGACCAAGTGTTGAAATAATTAGCACCTGAACATTGAACATTTCAGATGCTCTTTGAAGTGTGATATGGTCTCCGTATGTGCCTTGCTGACCCATGCTATGTAGGTAAGTATCCTAGTCACCCTCTACATAATTAGCAAGATGGATTCCTTGTGTTGTCTGAGGATTTGAATGCAAATCCTTGACAATTTCTTGCCTAAGGAACGTAGCTGACCGAAATATCCCAAAGTGTATTAACTGGTCAGCAAGTGCTGCAAACTGGCAATTACCATCAGGCTGTGGATCCAGTTGTATGATGAAACTGGATGACCTAAATGACTCTAACTGGTCCTCACGTCTATAAGGGATCAAGTACTTTCTTTGGTTTGACCTTTGTCACGTCCGTTCTTCATCTCTGGTGACACTGCAGATATCTTTCACCGAGAACCACTTGAGTGTAAAATCTGTTTTCCCAGGAGGTGAGAACTTAACCTTGTACCTTAAAAGTCTCAGGTTCCTCTTCACAATGACTCCATTCAGAATAGCATGTTTCTTTGTCAGTCTGTGGGTCTTGCACCTAATTCTTACCAAAACCTCATAATTAATATGATAGATGGATGTAGGATTTCCAGCACATGCTTTGTGAACCCTTTGCTCGTTACAATGCTTAGTTGCATTTTTTGCTCTTCTTCTCTTTTCTTCAAAAAAATCCCATTGCTTCTTTGAGTCTCGGTCTCATATTACATTTGTGGGAAGTTATTACAGTCAAGACTTTTCACCTTCCCACAAATGTAATCATTTTCCACAAATGTATTAGTTATTACATTTGCAGAAAATTCAGTGTTACGTTTGCAGTAGGCAAATGTTATTACGTTTGTGGGAAATTTATTACATTTGCAGGATTTTTACATTCACGTTTGTGGTTTATTACATTTGTGGGCTGTTATTTTGTTTGCGGGTGTAACAGGGTCGAACTTGTTCTGTAGCTGGGTCTCGATCGGTGGGGGAGTGTTGGAATGACGCCCCCCTTTCCCCCCACGAGGACCAACAAGGAACCAGGGCTCTGCCTTAGATGGTGTGGAGCTTAATGGGGTCTTACGTCTTGCTCCGAGCTGTGCCCAGGGACCATGGCCGGCGGCAGCCCGTGGTGGGGTCCCGTGGTGGGGTCCTGGGAGGGGGACGGCGGTTGATGTCGTTGGGCTTAGGAGGAGACGCTGCTCCGACTACTCTGGCTGCAAGACACGGAGCGGTGACATCAGGCACCTGCAGGTGCAGTTGTGCTGCACCAAAGATAATGGTACCATCAGGTTCTCGGCCTCCTGGATCATGTGCAGCTTGGATATTCTCATCTCTAGCTCTGATATTTTCTCAGCCAGGTGAGCGCAGTTGAGCCAGATGAGGAGAAAGAAGTAAGTGGAGCCATTCCTCGCTCAGCAGCGGTCCGGACCTTGTTTACCCGATACCAGCTGATTGGATTTTCCACGCTGTTAGAGCAGGGTTCATCAAAGTAAGTGATTAAATCACAGTCCCGGCGAAACAGAAGTCCCTCTTCCAGTTAATATGAACTTAAATTAGTCACCGATTGTTGTATCATAAAACTAAGTAAAACCAGATAAAAAAAAAATCAGAGCTTGAGAGGACGCGAGCCGATGGATGCATAGAAACGCTACGCATGCGTGGAAACAGGCCATTATGTTTAATGTTGCTGCATAGACTACGTGATGTAAACAACAATAAATCCTTGTTGTTATTCTCTTAGGGCCTGATTTACTAAAGGTTTGCGTGCGTAAAAACGTGTGCAAACTTGACATCACCCGCAAACCAATGTGCAAGCTGATCTACTAACAGCGTGCAAAGAGGACTGCGCCTCTCAAATGAGCAAAATAGCACACGCTGTTCATTTAGTACTTTTGCCCTGATGAATAATCAATATGGGGCGTACCCGCCAGAAAGCGCTAAATACTGGGAGGGGAAAATGCAAATAGGTTCATTTACCACACGCAATGAGATTTACCAACCCTGAAAGTAATTGCGGGGATTGTGATTGCGTCTGTATTTAATACGTTCGAAAGGAAGGTGCTAATCTGCCCAGCATTACGCACCGATGGCTGCTGTTATTGTGGCAAGGAGGCGACATCGCCGAAATCAAAGAATACGCAGAGAGAGAGTCTTTCGGACTCGTGTAAATTTGTTTGGAATGAATGAAAACCAGATAGTTGAAACATATCGACTATCTAGCGATTCCATCTTGGAGCTGTTGAGTTAAGGGCTGATTTGGAGCCGGTCACAAGCACATGCAAAATGAGAAATATTTTATTTGAATGTTAAATCGAGTATTATTCAGCAAAAGGTTGCCACAGGAGGCACATTCATTTTTTTATTTGTGATAATAAATAAATCACGTGTTTTCATGGAGAAAAAAGTGTTTCTTATTGTGCGCCTACCTTGTTCTGCAGTTGGCTCTAGCGTGTCATACCCCAGTATCCCAGTTATCTGCTCCTCGCAGAAGGTGAGCTGCACCTGCTGCTCAATGCTGGTTAGAGGCATCTCTTCCGCAGGCCCTCCACCTGTCTTGTTTGCCAAAGTTTTATTAAAGGCCACTTTTTCTTTAGTTCTTCGCCTTATATCTTGCCACCTTCTTTTAACCTCATCTGCCATTCTTTTTGTCTTACCAACTGCATTTATTCTATCGCAGATTTTCTCCCATATTGCGTTTCTTTTGGTAATGTTTAAATTTCTTTGCTGTAGTTCATGAATGTGTTTATTTGCCTCTTCCACTAATATCTCTAACTCCAACTCGTCAAATTTCATTTTGCGCTTGCGTCTATCCTGCTTTCCATCCAGACTCTCCATGGCGCAAACCGTAAGACACGCAACACCTCATTTAAATACTGCGGTTTGCACCCGTTATCAATTGCGCAAGCATTCTTAGTTGATCACCTGCAAAACACACAACAACAGCGCGTGCAAACTTTTTCAGTGCACACACAATTTAGTACTCTTTATTTAGGATCTTAGTAAATCAGGCCCTTAGTGGCTACATATGCTATTTGTAGCAACTGTTAACGCTAATAGCCTACAACGGTCAGAATGTGTAGTGAACATATCCACTCATCCAACGTTATCATGTTGGCAATCCATTGTGCTTTACAGCTGCCAGGCAAACCGGTAATAACAGGCTACGGCAACACGATTGTTTTATGACAAACACGCCACGTTAATGAATAATCATTTAACTGCCCTGTCCTGACAGGCTAAACCAAACTACTGTTTGTTTACTTTTGCTTGACCTGTCACCTGACATTTCGCAGCCTATTGGATGAAAGGGGACGGGGATGGGGCTGAGTAACAGCTGCCGTCACCAATATCTTTACCTCTCTCAGGTAAATGTGGACCCAGCCTGTCAGAGAGCACTGACTGGAGTAACCAGTTGTTTCAAAGACCTCTACTCCACAGTCATCAGATCTCAATCCTATAGAGCACCTTTGGGATATGGTGGAAAAGGAGGTTTGAATCATAGATGTGCAGCTGACAAATCTGCAGGAGCTGCATAATATTATCATTAGCAATAATCTCCGGAATGTTTCCAACACCTTGTTGAATCTATGCCACTAAGAATTAAGAGGCAATTCTTAATAGCATAGATTCAACAAAGTCAAAATAGGGTCCAATTCAGTACTAACAAGGTGTACCTCATAAAGTGTTGATTTGCAAATCTCGTAAAGCAATATCTAATATCCAAGAGAACCTAAAGACCATATTAGATGTTAAAACTAAGACATGTTACCATTTAATGCAAAATATTGACTTTGATGGCGACAACACATCTCCGAAAAGTTCAGCATCCCATCTTCTTTTAACAACTGTCTAACCTGTGCCTTGCGAAAGTATTTGCCCCCCTTGAACTTTTCAACCTTTTGCTACATTTTAGGCTTCAAAAATTAAGATATAAAATTTAAATTTTTTTGTCAAGAATCAACAACAAGTCGGACACAATCGTGAAGTGGAACGAATTGGATATTTTAAACTTTTTAAACAAATAAAAACCTGAAAAATGTGGCGTGTAATATTTTTCGGTCCCCTCCCTGCCCGGACTGCTTTGGGGGTTCGCCTCCACTTGCGTCCGGGTCAGGCTGGGAGGCCGTGGGGTAGAGGGACCAGGTCACTGCCCTGTCCCACCCTCTCCAGTATGTGTTCATACCTCTTTTAATGCACATCACTAGATCAGGGCACAAGACACATGGGTCACACACTATGGTATATGGTCGGGTTGGAGGTGCTCCTTGTGGTGGGGATCCAAGTGGCAGGTGGGTTGCAGCCCAGCAGTGGGTCACTGTCCTTCTTGCCACCCTTTAACCACTCCTGCACTCCAATTTTAATGCAGTCACCTACCCTTATTTACTTAGTTGGGGGTCACACAGCACTGTTGGCAGCACTACTGTTCTCTAATCGGGGAGTTAGAGAACAGCCTCTACTGCACTAGGGTTTTGGTCAGGGTCTCGAGGCTCCACGGTGTGGATCTGCTGAGGGAGGATCTGGTGACGGGGCGTTGCCCCTGGTTTTGTTCCATCTCACCGTTCTCCCCCACGGCCTCCCCCATGGTCTGGCTCCCTGTGCATGGGTGGCTGGCTCTTGGGTGGGCTGTGGTGGTATGAGGGTTGCCCCCTCTGGTTCCGGTGGCAGGTTGTGTAGGGGGTGGCTGGCTGTGGCTAGGGCAGGGCCTCGGGCACACACTGGGGCACTCCACCGCTACGAAAGGGGAACTTTCCAACCTTTTGCCACATTTCAGGGGGCCAAATACTTTGGCAAGGTATATATATATATATATATATATATATATATATATATATATATATATATATGTGTGTGTGTGTGTGTGTGTGTGTGTACATATGTTTACATACATATACAGTGCCTCATACTCACCTTTCATGAAATCTATGGTCTTCAGAGCGCTTTCATGTTTGCTGACATTAAATTTATTATGACTTAGATTGCCAAGGCCTGGTTTCAACATCTCTGATGGATAGGAGCTCGCTGCTGCTATTAATCTGGGGAAAGGAGTAAATGGTAAGAAAAATTTAAAAGAGAAGGGAAAGGGAATAAGACGAAAAACAACTTAATGAGGCAGAGTGGTAATCTGAACTGATTTAATTTCAGAGAATAGAATAGTGCATTTAATCATATATTGTAAGAACAAACTTCATGCATTTAATGCCAGGAACACTCAAGAAAAAAAGGGGGAGATATGTATGTTTATTAATATGTTATGATTTCCTCTTTTCTAAATACCCTTTTTAATTACTTGGATTGTAGTGAAGTGTGGTGGAATGTAAACATTATCTATCATGTCCTTGTTACTATCCAGCTAAGTCAGTGCTTCTCAGTTTTTTTTCTGCTGCGCCCCCCCAGGAAGAAGAAAACATTTCACGCCCCCCCTCCTCACCACCGCGACTATAAATAGTATAATTTGTCTATAAAATTATTGTAAGTACACCTCTGCATAACAGCGTATCCTTATTAACATTTAGGGAAACAAAAAAAAAAGAAATATAGATTAATTTATAACAAAGATTAACTTAATGAAAATAGGTTTATAGTCTGTAAAGATTTAAAGTGCATCAATCCCACCGTAGTCACAGTGAAGCCAAGCGCTACATCAGCATAGTCATATTTCCTCATCTTAACTTTCTGGTGACTTTCGTTTGTCTCATTATCTCCGTCTTTCTCCGTCTTTGTTTTCATCCCTGTTAAATATTTTTCCCTGGTGTCTTTTGAATGGTGTCACTTCATATCTCCTGCTCTGTGCTGCGTGCACACATGTCCGTGCAAAAAAACCCGACACAATATAGCTAATACTCCCTGAACCCACTGGGCCAATGAGAGCGCCACTGCCACCTACTGGAGTATGTGTGCAATTACACTTTATTACAGTTCGGCAACAAAAAAAACAAAACATGTTCCCTGGGGTCACACGCGCCCCCCCTGGCATCGCACAGCACCCCCCCAAGGGGTCCCGCCCCACTATTTGAGAAGGACTGAGCTAAGTGAAGTGACTTGCAAAATGTGTCACCAGTTGTCTCATATGTTTTGTCTGGTGTATTCTGTTGCACGACAGAGTGTTTAACACTGATAGCTCGGGGTCATTCTGCATCGACTGCTGAAGTGTAAGGTATAACCCCTTTTGCATGAAAATCGATAATTAATTCATTGAATTCCAGTCATAGCCAAGTCTTGTTATTTAAGTTAATTCTCAATATTACTCAGATCTTTTGTCACCAAGTGGATAAAGACACTCAAGATGCTATATGCTGTTTTTGCCACAACAAATACATTAGTACTGGCTGGCCAGTCAATCTAAAACACACATGTTTCTATGAATCAATGCTCTTCTAAGGCATGCATAACAAGGCCTGACAAGAACTGAAAAAACAAAGTGGTGTCTCCTATTAAAAGCTGCCACGTTGATGTCAGAATATGTCTCTCCGAAATTCCTGTGCACACATTTTTATCAGTAACATCTTTACACATATTCATATTACCAATGACATGGATAATGATTAACCCACATACTATTAAAGAGTCTGGGTTTGACACCTTTCACTGATAAAAGCATGGATCTTCCTCATCTCTGGCATTTAGAACCCAATCTCAAGTTTTCCCAAATTCTAAGCTAAAAGATGACTGATAAGACCACAGAACATGTCCATTGTCTTTTTATCCTTCTGAGAGTCTGTCTCAGTCTCTTCCAACAGACACTGTCTAAGAGAACACGTCAGCATTGGTAATCAGCATTGATATATGTATCATGTTTCTTGTGCAGTACAGATTTAGCTTACATTCAGAAAAATCGCCAAATTACAGATTTGTCAATGCAGTTGCATTTTAGAAAACTTGGAAAAACTGCAGAAAGTTGGCTCTGTTTTTATGATACTCACTTTGTAATCAGTTCTCTAGAATTCTAAAAACAGGACAGGGAAAAATGAGAAAACAAGATTACAGAGTCAGAGCTCACATCAAACATCAACAAGGAAAGAAAAACATACAGGAAAACATTAAAAAGGAAATATATTTGGTTCATCACATTTTGTGCACATGCACTAATGTGCAGTGAATTTAATTTTGAAATGTTTACATCTATGCATGTGCAACTCACCAGAACAAAAGCAGCCATGTCAAGCTCTTCCATGCTGCTCACTGCACTCTGCACCAGTTTTCTATTGGCCTCAATGTTCTCTCCATAGCAACACACTAGCAACTGGGCATAGCCTGCCTTCTCTTCTTGCTCAGAGCTGATTTGCTGTGCCATCACCTTTTAAAACAACAACAATAACAATAATTATACCCTCCTCCTCGCAATCAATTCAATTCAAAAGCACTTTATTAATCAACAAAGTGAAATTATACTGTGGAAATTGTATATGGTGCCTTAACTTTGATAAGGATGATATTCAAACCAGTCAACTCAAGAGTGATGTTTTACTACAAAAGCAAAGCAGATGGCAAGTTCTTCTTCCATGTGGATAGTGGATGTTGATGTTTCAATCCCATCTCTTCCCCTTCACTTATTATAAAATAACAAAACTATGCACTCTTTCATTAAAAAAAATACATCCCAGTTGTAACAGTTGAGCATACCTGCAGTGAAAAATGAAGCAAAATTAAAATAATCGTTCATTATTTGTAATCAATGTAGAATGTTTATTTAATTGAGATACTGACTTGAGGTCATATTGCCCAGTCCTACAACAAATCAATTCAAAAATACTTTATTCATCACTGAAGGGAAATTAGTTGTGCCATAGTTGACATGATTTAAGTCTCTTCAAAGAGTCATTGTAGAAGGTTTTTGCTGTGGGCAGGAAGCATCTCCTGCAGCAGTCTGTGTTGCAGCAGATCTGGAGAAGCCTCTGACTGAAGACAGAGTTCTTCATTTAATGAAATACTGTACTATTTTGCACCATCAGCTCCAGAACAGTCCCCAGAACAGAGCCAACCTTCTTTATAAATTTGTTCAGTCATTTTAAATTACTGGCTCTGATGACCAACAGATGACTTGCATATAGGATTACACTCTCCACAACAAATTTATCAAATATACACAACATCTTGTTGCAAACACTTCCTCAAGAAGTAAAGTCTGCTTTGTCACTTCTTATAAACAGCATCAGTGTTGTTTCTCCAGTCCAGTCTTTTGTCCAGGTGAACACTGAGGTATTAATACTCCATCACCACTTCTTCTCCCATGATGAAAATGCTTAATCCTAGTCCCCCTAAAATCCACAATCATCTCCTTTGTTTTGTTCACATTTAAAATAAGATGCAACACCTTGCTACAAAGGGGTCCACCAGTTCTTTGTACTTGTCTATCACTGATACACCCCACATTTGCAAAGTCATCCAATGATTTCCACAAATGACAGGACTCTGAGTGGTAATGGAAGTCTGAGGTGTACAGAGTGAAGAGAAATGGTGAGAGTAAAGTCCCCTGTGCTGCTGATCACCTGGTCAGACACAAATAGCTTTATATATGCAGACAAATGACACCCCGGATGTTTCAAAAAGTATATTATGGGAAGCCCTGAAAGCATATGTTCGGGGTCAGATTATTTCCTACTCTGTTCAGATAGACAAATAATACAAAACAAATAATAATAAGAGAAAAGATATAGCAAAACAACTTATTGAAGTGGACAGACAGTATGCAGAGTCTCCTACTCCTGACTTGCTTACTAAGAGGACAAGTCTGCAAACTGAATTCAATCTCCTCTCCACAGCTGAGACTACTAAATTATTACAACGTTCCAAACATAACTACTATGAACATGGGGATAAGATAGGATGACAACTAGCAATCAAGATAAAAGTATCTGAGGCATAACTGAAATTCGTACCCGCTCTGGGAATGTAACAAAGGACCAATCAGAAATAAATCAAGAATTTGAGCAATTTTATTCTATTCTATATACAACAGAAACAACAGTTAATGGTGTGACTATACACAAGTTTTTTCGATAATTTAGGGATTCCCTCTATTTGTGAGAAGGTGAGATGTCTACCGGAGAAGTCTATAACTTTAGAGGAGGGTAGCTCAGCTATACGAAGCTTACAAAGCTTGAAAGCAGCAGGCCTGGATGGCTACACACACAAATTCTACAAGATGTTTGTTAATGAGGTTGCACCTCTCCTTTTGAAAGTTTTCAATGTATCACTTGAGAGGGCCTTTCTTCCAACAACACTTTATCAGGCAACAATATCACATATACACAAAAAGGGGAAAGACCCACTGGAAGCGACATCTTACAGACCTGTCAGTCTATTGAATATCAACACCAAAATTCTGGCTAAAATACTGGGTATTAGATTGGAAAAAATACTCCCAACAATAATTCACAAAGACCAAACAGGTTTTATTAAAAACAGACAACTGACCCACAGCATACGTAGACTTTTTATCATTATATACATATCCCACTCCAGCTCATCCTCCGAAATTTTGATATCACTGGATACAGAGAAGGCCTTTGACAGGGTCGAGTGGAACTATCTCTTCGCAACCCTGTCAAAGTTCGGTTTTGGCTCAAAATATATTTCATGCATCAAACTCCTTTATGAATCTCCAATGGCCTCAGTCCATCCATCCATCCATTAACTTCCGCTTGATCCGAAGTCGGGTCACAGGGGCAGCAGCTTCAGCAGAGAGGCCCAGACCTCCCTCCCTTCAGGTGCCTCCACCAGCTCCTCTGGGAGAATCCCAAGGCGCTCCCAGGCCAGCTGAGAGACATAGGGCCCTATCTTGCACCTCCCAATACCCAATACCCAATACCCATTACCTGCAAATCTCAGATTTAGGAGCCTCTGCCAACCGAAATGCAATCTTCCACCTCCCATCATTGGGTAATGGGTGGTCTGACCGCCCATTACCCAATACCCAAAATCTGCGAGATACCAGTACCGCAAGATACCGAGTTTGTGGAAAGCGCAACTGGCATGTCGGCGCGTAAAAGAGCGTGTCCAAATCCTGTCATTGCGCGTCCACCCAGTCACATGTGGACTGCACAACCGACTCTACCTCTCGATTATGCATCACTGTATTACTTTCATACGTTATTAATCTCTTAAGGGCAGATGATTTCTGTACAGCTGTGACATGATCTCATTCAGATGCTTGCTGTGGAGGAAACGAGGAGATCACAGAACTCTGTTGTGGAGTTTCTTGTACTGTGCTCGTATCCCTCTGATCCTCTCCTTGAGCTCGAAACACCTGAGATGCGCTCAGTGGTAGAAGGTAGATGTCATCATACGTGTTCCTCTGGCTCAATGCTCATCCAATGATCCGTTCTGCAGTGCGTCTTTGCGCAGGGGATATGTTCAAGATAACTCAAAAAGTTATGGGTGGATTTTGATGACATTTTCAGGAGTTGTCAGAAATGTGAAAAAGAAGAACTGATTTTATTTTGGGTGTGATCCAGAAGAAATCCTGGATTCTGGATCACTTTCAAATTTTCGATAACATTGCGCTGTTTAGTTGTTTCTTGAACCCTAAAGCAACCACAATGGAGACAGGAAGGGAGTTCTGGAATTTTAAGAGTTTAATTCTCTCAGATGTAAAAAACGAGGATTCGAGGGTTGGCAGCCAAACCAACAATCCAGGGGACGACGAAGGCAAGGAGGTGGCACTGTGAATGGCTGGATCAGGCGTTTCTATGGGAAGATCTGTAGACGAGTCTGGTTGAATGATGACTGAATAGGTACAGGTGTGCAGTGCCACACCTGGGCTGATCGTCGGATGGGAAGGTGAAACATAGATGGATCTGAGTGTCTATGTAGAGGATTGAAGGTGGCACAGTGGGTTGTGCGCAGGAGCCCCAGAGGTGGAAGGTTGCGGTTCACAACCCAGCTTGAGACCATAACACGCGCTCAATGGGGCCGGAAATTTTGTTTCTCAACATCTCCGTTAATTATTGCCCACAGCTCATGAAATTTCACTCAGGTATTGACACTGAAAACCTCTATAAAATTTCAGAGGGTGATCCGGATCTGATCCAGAAGGCGGATTTTATCACAATCTGTAAATCGCTGTATGGGAGAACTGTTGTGCTTGGCGGAGGTCTGCGCTCTCTGAGTGCTTTTCTAGTTAAGAAATGTTTCCTGGAAGTTCACTGGCTCTATTTTTTTCTGAACAGTTTGTTGGAACTTCTTGGAGTACAAAAGAAATGATTAAATCATTTGCTCCACATTAGTTAGAGCTTGTTATGTATATATCAGTGCAGAGGAGGAGGAGGAAAAAAGAGGAGGAAGCTCTACAACAGAGTCCCAGACCAGCTGCCCATGAGAGCTGCTCCGATCTGGGTGAAAAGACGCTCCATAGCAGTTTGCAGGTACCGCAACCTGTTCTTAAAGGCAATGGCTACTGACGCACTGATTGGTTAAACAGGTGGAACGCCCTAACCACTCCCATGCATAATGTGTGCATAATATAGTGGTTTTTGCAGGTAAGATCGTGGGTTTTGGGAGGTGGAAGATTGCGTTCTTTGTGGGGGAACGCCCCTCCCAATACCTGATATCCCTTAATAGCAGGTTTTGGAGGTTTGGCGCAAGATAGGGCCCATAATCTCTCCAGCGGGTCCTGGGTCTTCCCCGTGGTCTTCTCCCAGTTGGACATGCCCGAAACACCTCTCCAGGGAGGTGCCCGGGGGGCATCCTAACCAGATGCCTGAACCACCTCAACTGGCTCCTCTCGATGTGAAGGAGCAGCGGCTCTACTCTGAGTCTCTCACGAATGACTGAACTTCTCACCCTATCTCTAAGGGAGAGTGCTGCATGACTTACAGTCATGCAGCATGAGAGATAACCTCATCTTTTCCAGCTTACCAGAGGAAACAAAAGACAAAAATCCTGAACAGCTGATTGTTAGGATTTAGGATTAGCTATGTACATTTTTTTAACTTGTTATAACTGAAACTTGGCATGAAGGAATGCTGTGAGTTTCTCAGCTCAGGTTTACGGCTAAATTACTGTAACATCCTCCCGACCCCCATCAACAGTTTGCAACCCCTGGAAAAACAGTTCGTTTATTAACCAGGACTGTGAGACTGAGACAAAGAGCCATAAAACCCAGGAGAACAGGATCCGCCTTCCTCTGGATCTTTTAAAGACAGGCACAATCTGACTTGCAGCGTGCGTTTGTCCATGGCAGCATCTTGGTGATGTTGTGGAAAAGTGTACCATTAGCCGATTAAAATATTCTGCATGGCATAATAATACTTTGTATTCATGATTGTATTAAACTCTTTGATTGACCTTTGTTTCTAGTCTTGTCAACAGATAAAAAGAACACGGAGAGATTCTTTCATGATCAAGAACTTTATGGTTACGCAGCTTAAAATCCCTGTGGAAACTGTTCTGGAAATTGGCTTTCACCGAGTTCATTGGATCGGTTATATTAATCCAGCAAACAAATGTCCGCGTCCCATTGTGGCAAAGTTTGAACATTTTAAGAAAAAGCTACATGTGCAATGCCATGGGAAAAACTTGAAAGGAACGGACTTTGGACTAAACGACCAGTTTCCTAGCGAAATCCTCAACAGATGGAAAGTTCTTTTCCAGATCAGAAAACAAGCCATGAAGGAAGGGAAAAGGGTCGTTGTTGCGGTTGACAGACTGTATGGACTGATGGACATCTGTACCGCGATAAGACCACCTTCTAATTTCCCATAAATCATTCAGAAAAGCAGTTGTTAACAGTTAAATACATCTATATATTTCAATGATTTACTAATTTGCACACAGGTCACTAAAAACACTTATCCCCCTCTTTTTTTATTTTTAGTATTATTCATGTCTTTTTTTCTTTTGTCTGTGCATGTGTTTCAGTGTTTTCTATTTTGTTTTTCTTTCCTCCTTATGTTTCTTCCCACCTTGTCTCTCACTTCTCTTTCCTTTCTAAAACACTCTTTCAGACAAACAACACACCACAGACTAATTTATATACATCTTTTACACCTTTACTGAGCACCTTTCTATATTTTCTGACAAATGGATTCTCGGGCTTTTATAAATATCCCCATATCTCATACAGCAACAGGAATTAGCCTACAAAATCCTAACATTATGAATTCATTAAAGTTAGTCTTAGGCTGCACACCATGTGCTACAGAAAACCACATGGTTTTTCTGAGACAAAGGAGACAATGGAAATCATAAAACTCAAACCCCCAGCATGCCTAGCAGTTTCAGTTTCACACCTAGGTGTGAAACGTGATGTCACACCCTCTCACTGCCTCTCACTGGCCGGGGACCGGGGACTGCAAGCTCCGTCAGCACTCACTTTCCTGCGCATCGGCTGTCCTGCTTGGACCTGTCCTACAACACTCAAGGCATCCTTTTTTTGGCCTACTTTGGCCCGCCACAGCTTCCAGCCAGCAACCACGAGGCCCATCCAGTGACACGCTAGTCAGCCACCGGTAAGCAAGACCGGTTCACACGCCCCGTCTGGCCAGCACCACGAGTGACCCGCGCACAAATGAGGCACGGTGGCTCAGGGGAAGATGCTATGGCCCCACGCGCACCTTATAGGACCCGGTTCTGCTGAGACACTGCAACATGTACCCCCACAGAAGCCAAGAGAGCCAGGACAAACAGAGCTGCTCCCGCGACCACATCCGCAGAGCAAGCGTAACCTAACAGCAGTTCCGCTGTTTCCAATATCGATTACCCCCTCGGAGCAACAAAAGTAAGAGGCTTTTGTGTCTGGGCAGAGCTGTTTAGCTTAGTTAATATTTGTTGTGATTATGTCGCTTTGTTGTATATCTCTGTTTACGATTGAGCCTACTAGTAATCCGCCGGTGCGTATTTACCCATGTGATCACCGTGTTTCCTCACCACTGGCTGATCGCACCCCGATTTCCAAACAAACGATCAGGACGAGAGTGCGAACGTCTACTTCACAATCTCCCTCCTGTGTGGAAATCCTGAGCGATCACAGCATTGGTGGTTAGGAATCACCTTCGCTTTGTTGATTTTACTCTCTTTTCTTTCCTCTTTCTCCTTACTAACAATCCTCGTGACTAGGTTACACGGACCTCATCTGCCATCTTGTTCGTGCCCTATCGTGATTCAGCAGCCATCTTGGTAAGGGACGAGTGACCACGTGATCTCAGCTGCCATCTTGGAATTCTCCTCACAGTATTAAGTTATCTTAGTTTATCACACACACCCACACACAGTCCTCAGCATACATGAATATAAGCTGACACTCTTTTTCATCTAATGTTTTATTTGCTTATATTAGTTTAGTTGTCTTTTAGTTAGTAGATATCAGGAACTTGATTTAAGTATTTGTTCATTTTAATACTTGTGTTAATAAACTCTGATATATTCTAATGAGAAAAGTTGTTTGTGTTTTTTTTTACACAGCTCTGTAATATTTGCTGGTTGAAGAAGTCTGTGCTCAGACTCACACCTTCTCTGTTGCTCTATAGCGCCACACCTGGTCACAGGCTGGCACGCATAGACCAACAGCCACTTTGAGACACGTTAAGTCCTTTTTTCCTGATTTATCAGGTGGTGCCCCATTTCAATTTATTAACTTTGTTAATACCCTTCTGGTTATTAGCAGCTGTCTCTCAAGACAGTTGGTAATAACCCCTTTTTTGACTAAACGAGCACATTATACACCTTATTGCACAACAGTAAGTTGGAACATCTGAAGAACAAATTCACAAGTAAAAAAAACTAAAATATTTGACCATATAAATAAATTACAAGCTGATATTTGTCTATTACAAGAAATGCATATTTCTAAATCAGATCATCAAACATTAAAAACTTCCCAATTTAGTCAAGTCTTTATGGCTAATTTCAACTCAATAGTAATTTTAATTCACAAGAAAGTCTTGTTCACTCATAATGACACAATCACGGACCCTGGGGAATGATTTATAATAATAAACAGGTAATTTCTGAGGTAACAGCAGAAACTTTTAACGGGGAGTTCAACTTGGCAGTGGTTACAAATAACCTTGTTTCTGTCAAATCTGCCATCTGGGAGAACTTTAAAATGAAAATGTCCATGTGAAAGTTATATAAGTTTACCAATCTGTGAATAATTCAGTCTTTCCATTTTAAATTGGATCAAAAATACAAAATAAAAAAATCAAGCCACGGGACTAAATTTGTTTTTAATATTTAATTGTCTGGGCCAGCATGGTAGCTTCGTGGTTAGCACTGTTGCCTCACAGCTAGAAGTTTCCTAGTTTGAACCTCAGCAGGGGCCGTTATGTTTAGAGTTTGCATGTTCTCCCCATGCTTGCGTGGGTTTCCTCTGTGTACTCTGGCTTCCTCCCACAGTCCAAAGGTTAATTGGTGGTTCTAAATTGCCCGTAGGAGTGATTGTGAGTGTGCGTGGTTGTTTGTCTGCATGTGGCCCTGCGATGGACTGGCGACCTGTCCAGGGTGTACCCCTTCTTTTTGCCTGGAGTGAGCTGGGAAAGGCTCCAGCAGATCCCCGTGAACCTGCAGAGGATTTAGTGGGTATAGATAATGGATGGATGGATTTATTTGTTCAGAAATGGCTTTGTGCAAGGCAGTTCAGGTAGCATGGCGGCACTGGAATCACATACTATAATATTTGCAATATTGTGGAAATCTGAATGAAAACTGAGCTCATATACAGATTGAACCAAAGTGCTCTCCAGCTCTGCATCTGACAAGTCCTTTTCTCCTCAGATCACGGTAAGGACGGAATCTTCTGACACTCATGTCCTAACATTGCAGGATACCCATCTGCTGCAACGTGCAGGAAATTTCGGCATGTGTCAAACCGCTGTTGAATAAGTCCTTGATCAAACTACCATATCGGCCTGAATATAAGACAATATTTTAATCTAGAAGTAATATTCTCAAAAATGGGGGTCGTTTTATAATCATTAAACATCTGTGTCTCTAGATGGAGCTGCACTGAGGTAACCAGTAAGCGAAAAGCATGGAGCAGGATCTGGTGTAAGATGACTGAATTGTGAATTGACTGAATTGTTAATATTGCTACCCGAGTTGCTACCTGAACTGTAAAGTACACAGATTTTCCCATTCTCAATATCCGTTTTAGCCTTTCAGCATGTTTACCTGACAATTCTCTTCCGGTTCCACAGCAGCCAGTAACAGACTTTTCAAAACAAAAGCATGTGAGCAACATGTGTTAATGCACGATAAAACAAATGTCGGCTTTATTAAATTAATGAGTTAATGCAATAATAACATGTTAACTTGCCCAGCCCTAATATAAACTCATAACTGAAGATGATCATTTTAGTACACTCTGTCAGATTGACTTCAAACTCACCACAGACACTGTCCTTTCTAATTTCTTTACCCTTGGCTCTGGCTAAATGATACATGCACAGTGACAGTTTTGAAATTTGACACTAGAGACATATTTTTATGACACCTTTTTTTTAACCATACTCACAAGACCAAGCAGAAATATAGCTCCATACACTGATTTGTGACATTTTTTTAGGATATAACCATAAATTCCTGCAATGACAGCAAATATATCAAGAGCTCAATGTCCCTTGGACAGGGTCACCGGGACCCCACCCTGGAGCCAGCCCTGGGGGAGGAGATCGTCTGGTGGCCGGGCCTTTACCCATGGGGCCCGGCCGGGCTCAGCCCGAACGGATTACATGGGTTCGCCTCCCCGTGGGCCCACCACCTGAAGGGAGGTGGTGGGCCCACGGGGAGGCGTGGGCCCACCGTGGGCCCACCACCTGAAGGGAGGGTCATAGGAGACAGTTGTGATGTGTTTTGGGTGGCAGTCAAAAGCATGTGCCAACCCCCGGCTGACTAAAATGGCTACTGGGACATGGAACGTCACCTCTGGTGGGAAAGGAGCCTGAGCTTATGTGTGAGGTTGAGAGGTATCGGCTAGATATAGTCGGGCTCACCTCAACACACAGCCAAATCAAGAGTGGCTGGACCTTATTCTACTCTGGCATGGCCCAGGGTGAGAGCCAAGACTGGTGTTGGCTTGCTTATAGCCCCCCAGCTTGGAGCCTGTACATTGGGGTTCTCCCAAGTAGATGAGAGGGTAGCTTCCCTGTACCTTCAGGTCGGGGAACGGGCTCTGACTGTCATTTGTCCTTATGTGCCGAATGACAGTTCAGAGTACCCAGTCTTCTTGGAGTCCTTGGCGGGGTGCTGGAAAGTGCCCCTAACCGGGCTTGGTTAGCTTGTCAGACTCTGGAATCAGCAGCCAGGTATTAATGAGCCAAACAGCTGCAGCCTTTTGGCGGTCTCTGAGGTGAAAACTCATGTGTAGGAGGAGTCCAGTAAGGCCATGGAAAAAGACTTTCAATTGGCTCCACGGAGATTCTGGCAAACCATCAGATGGCTCAGGTGGGGAAAGCAGTGCTCCACCAACACTATATATATGGTGCTGCTGACCTCAACTGGAGATGTCATTCAGTGATGGAAGGAACACATTGAGGACCTTCTCAATCCCACCAACATGTCTTCCATAGAGGAGCGGAGCCTGTGGACTTAGAAGTGGACTCGTCCATTACTGGACCCGAGGTTGCCGAGGTAGTTAAGAAGCTGCATGGTGGCCAGGCTCCAGGGATGGACGAGATCCGCCCCGAGTTCCTGAAGGCTCGGGATGTTGTTGGACTGTCTTGGTTGACACATCTTTGCAACATTGCATGGAAATCAGGGGCAGTACCTCTGGATTGGCAGACTGGGGTGGTGGTTCCCCTTTTTAAGAAGGGGGACCAGAGGGTGTGTTCCAATTACAGGGGAATCACACTCCTCAGCCTCCCTGGTAAGGTCTATGCAGGGGTGCTGGAGAAGAGAGTCTGATCGATTGTTGAATCACAGATCCAGGAGGAACAATGCGGGTTCCATCCTGGTCATGGAACAAGTGGACCAGCTCTATACCCTCACTATGGTCCTTGAGGGAGCATGGGAATTTGCCCAACCAGTCCACATGTGTTTTGTGGACTTGGAGAAGGCATTTGACCGTGTTCTTCGGGGTGTCCTGTGGGTTGTACTCCAGGAGTATGGGGTGCTGGGCCATTGTTATGGGCTGTCCAGTCTCTGTACAAACAGAGTGGGAGTTTGATCCACATTGCCGGTTGTAAGTTGGACTCATTTCCAGTGAGAGTTGGACTCCACCAGGGCTGCCCTTTGTTACCGATTCTGTTCCAAATGTTTATGGACATAATTTCTTAGTGCAGCAGAGGGGTTCCAGTTTTGTGGTGTCAGGATTTCGTCTCTGCTGTTTGCAGATGACGTGGTCCTGTTGGCGCCATCTAGTGGAGAACTGCAGCTCTCGCTGCACAGTTCGCAGCCAAGTGTAAGGCGGCAGGGATGAGAATCAGCACCTCCAAATCTGAGACCATGGTTCTCAGTCAGAAAAGGGTAGAATGCCTTTTCCGGGTTGGGATTGAGGTTCTGCCTCAAGTGGAGGAGTTTAAGTATCTCGAGGTCTTGTTCACAAGTGATGGGAGAAAGTAGTGGGAGATTGACAGATGGATTGGCGCAACATCTGCTGTGGTGCGGACTCTGTACCGGTCTGTTGTGGTGAAGAGAGAGCTGAGCCAAAAGGCAAGGCTCTCTGTTTACTGAAAGGACATATGCCAATCATGGTCAACAATTTTTCCCTCAAAGCCCCTTACACACATGCATACACTTACCTGAGCTTGAAAGAGAATACAGACAGAGACTGTTGCTTTTCACAATAAATCAAATCAAATCAAATCAAAAATACTGTATTGATCCCCCAAGGGGGAAATTCAAGTTTTAAGTACACTAGACGCTGTACTTGAGGAGCTGCCGGCGTCCAGCGCTCCTTCTTCTTGTCCCGGTCCTGTGGTCCGATAAAGACTGTTACGTCGCATACACATCATTTATGACAGCAGTTCGAGAGGAATGTGATGGCCAGCAAGTTCTGGTATCACCACCGTTGGGATCCACATTGGAACCTTCAAGCCCTTCCACATCGGGTCCTGGGTTGAATGTGATATGGATGTTGATTTCACTCATGTTATCATTGTTCTGTGTTTTTGGTTTTCTTTATATGTGCCAGGAGCCTCCTCAGCCACGATCTGCACAGGATGTAAGTGGTTCTTTTGCGAGCAGGGGTCAGGCCTCTAAAGGTCCAGATTAATGTAACAAATGGTGGTATCATGCGATGGCGGCATCTGTTCGTGGATTTGGGGTGACGAATAGCTGTTATGTTTGCTTAGCCTTGCCTCGGTTTGCTGGTAGCTCAGTTCCTCTTACTCCTTTACCGCTTACTGGAGCAGAGACATTGGGGGTGTTAATGCCGTTCACTGTGGGTATTATCTCAGTGACTCGAGATGCAGAGGGTAATCTGAGCATTACAAACACTTCAGGCGTGTTCAATAAATGCAACGTGTCCATCCCTGATTATTCTGGTGCTATACTACAGTATTCGAACATGGCCTGTCAGTTCATAGATCAGGGGGTCTTTGCACCTTTGTTTACTGTAAATCCCACACATTATGAGGCCCCTGTTTGTTTCTATCGAATGTGTTCTTCCCATGGGGCGTAGTCTTCGTGGTCTCACTAGAAATGCCACGTGCAGAGTTTGACACCGAGACGATAGTGAGGGTTGTTTCCATCAAGAAGGGATTCCTAACCTGTTGTATTTGAATATATCTGAGCTTCTCACTCCGGCTGATAATTTAGCTGTTGCTTATAATCCTCAGGTTCTGTTCCCTAGCTTGGATGGGTTTGGATACTTGCGGCGTCATGTATGGGTTTGTGGTAAACACGTTTATCAATTTTTGCCTCCTTGTTGGTGTGGGACATATTATCTTGCTAAGCTTCTCCCACATGTGGATGTTTATGATTTGCTGGTTCATCATCATGTCAATTATTCACATTATTACTCCACCCTCCCTGCTTCCAAGAGTGAGGTCCTGACTCATGGTGATCACGTCTTGGCGGGTGCAAAGTTTTTTGGTGGTCTGTTTCCCTGGTAGGGTCCTATTAAATTTGGCCCATCAAGTTGACGCGTTTGATTTAGAGAACCTCACAACCATAGCCTCGGACGGTTTTCAGGACGCCACAATGGAGGTTCAGACCCTACAAAATCGCTTGGTCTTAGACCTGCTCCTGGCCGCGTCACATTATTGGGAAAATCTGCTGTACCTATGTTCCAGATATTACTGATAACATGACCCACATTGTCTTACATCTAAGTTCACTGCTGCAGACCCAGCATCACAGGGACTCAGCTGAGTCCTGGGGGTTTCATTTGTGGACATGGCTGACCTCAGGCTCCTGATCTTCTGTGTTACTGAAAGTGTTCACTCCAATCATGGTTGTTTTGATTTTGTTTTTCCTTTTATTTTCATGTGTGATTCCATGTTTTACGCGACATGATGCTAAAGGCATCTTTTTTTGGATAATCAGAGATCTGATTGCTTCCCCGACATCAACTGAGGTGATACACCTGCAGGTGCATGACCTATCTATGAGAGTCTATCTATGCAAGGAACTAACCCAAAGCCCCTCACTTTGCAGATTATAGGAACTGGATATAAGTTTTTTTTTTCATCAAAGTGGATTCCATTGATAATTTGTATTTTCATGATTATTGCTTTTCCCCTGATAAATTGCTTAATAAATATAATCCTGCAATTCCTTCATGATCTTAATTTAAATTGGTGTACTGTGATTAAAAAGGAATTAAAATAAGATTAATAAAGTTAAAGTATATTTGAAACAGTAGCTTTTACATTGACCATTAATTTAATTAAATACCATTAATTTGGTGTCCAACAAGAGCTCCTATCAATGAGGAAAGCTGTCATTGACAATTATGGCTGGTAATTTCACCAAACCACACAGGGCCACTTAGCTGGGTGGGTTACTAGAGGAAGCAGGATAGAATCTCAGATGTAGGCATGTCTCCTAACACAAGTCCCAGTATAACTCACTTAAGGTAACAATCTTCTGAGGCTGGGGCTCGGACCCCTGAAATGGACAGCTGGACCAGACTGGTGATCTAACAGGCTGAATGGTTGATTTTCTGTAAGGAGGAAAAGGTTTGAGGCAAAACCTATTAAAAGGTGAACCAGAGGATCCACAGGATAGACATGAACCTATGGTGCTTTTTCCACGGAAATTGAACAGGTCATTTTCTGCAAATGACACATCCTGTAATTTTAAATGTTGATTTTTACAGGAAGCCTTTTTTTGGGATTGCAGAAGAGAAAAACAGCAATCAAAACATCTGTTACTTGTCTGAATTCAAGAGTTTGTCCTTTAGTGTTGTTCAGGACAGTGCTGTTTTTAATATGTTAATCCATCCTGAGGTGAACACATCCTCTAGATGAATTCAATCCATCCTGAGTGTGTTCACCTAGAGCTGTCCACTTCGGATCGGATTATGTAGGATCCATGTTTCTACCACATTTTAAAAGACCACTGCAGTTCTCAAACTTCGAAAAGACACATATCATCCATCCATTCATCCATTATCTATACCCGTTTCATCCTCCAAAGGGTCACGGGGATCTGCTGGAGCCTATCCCAGCTGTCTACGGGCGAAAGGCCAGGGTACACCCTGGACAGGTCGCCAGTCCATCGTAGGGCCACATGCAGACAAACAACCACTCACACTCACACTCACTCCTACGGGCAATTTTAGAACCACCAATTAACCTAACATGCATGTCTTTGGACTGTGGGAGGAAGCCGGATAACCCGGAGGAAACCCACGCTAGCACGGGGAGAACATGCAAACTCCACACAGAAAGGCCCCTGCCGAAGTTCACACCAGGAACCTTTTAGCTGTGAAGCAACAGTGCTGACCACTATGAGGCAACAGTGCTGACCAGTAAGCCACCATGCTGCCCCACACATATCAATGAATGAAAAAATAATCAGAAAAAAACAAACTATTACCTTGTGTCTGTTCTCCAGAATAGAAAGCATATGGTTGAACTTGTCACACATGCACTGCTTCTGAGTCTTAGAGTTCTCCTGTGGGGGATAAAAGAAAAATTGTGCTGCATTATCCAGAAAGTAAACACAGTTTGAAGACACTTAATGTAAGCTAACAATGCATATGAAGCCAAAAATACATAAAAGCAAAAAGTTACATGGTCAGCCTTCTATTAATTAATTCTGATAACAGTTTCTCAGTTCTCACTAAACCTCATTAACATGATCATATTAACTGACTTAATAGTTAATGTGTCATGTTCTGCAGCTGGTAGAGGGAAGGAGGACCCACGAGCAGGAGTTTCAAAAAACACAAAAGGGTTTATACACAAAAAAGGCAAAAATCCCAAAAGTCCAAAAACACAAAAACATCCAAGAACACTAAGAATCCAAAAAACACAAAAATGCAAACTTAACTGAAAAGTCCAGGAAGACAACAGGAGGGGAACAGCAGAACACGCAACATGTCATGAAGACTAAATGGAGCCACAGAGAACAGGGGAAAATGACAAGACTTAAATACACAGAGGAACAAACAAGAGGCAGGTGCAGGGAAATAAGGTAACAAGATGGCAAAGGCAAAGCATAACACAATGAAGACAAAACGGACCTTTCAAAGTAAAACAGGAACCACTAAAGACAGGTAGAGACCCCAACTTGACACAGACAAAAACACACAGGGCTGCCATGGCCTGGTCGGGCGAGGCGGGCGATGAGGCAAGCAGCCGGGGACCAGGAGGCAACGAGGCGAAGAGTCACGGCAGCCTGCAGCTCCTTCTGCAGGGGCCCAGGAGGAGTCACGGCAGCCTGCAGCTCCTTCTGCAGGGACCCAGGAGGAGTCACTGCCGGGCCCAGGAACTGACTCGGGAGGCTGCAGCTCCTGCTTCAGCGGCTCAGGAAGAGTCATGGCCGCCTGCAGCTCCTGCTGCAGTGGCCCAGGAAGAGTTACTGCCGGCTGCAGCTCCTGCTGCAAGGGCCCAGGAACCGACTCAGGAGGCTGCAGCTCCTGCTTCAGCGGCTCAGGAAGAGTCATGGCAGCCTGCAGCGCCTGCTGCAGGGGCCCAGGCAGAGTCCCGACCGACTGCAGCTTCTGCTGCAGCGGCGACGGGAGAGTCTCGACCGGCTGCTGCAGCTCCTGCTGCAGCTCCTGCTGCAGCGGCGACGGCAGAGTCTCGGCCGGCTGCATCTCCTGCTTCAGGGGGTGCGTCGACGAGAGCGAGGTGAGGTGGGTCGACCACCTCGGAGACAGGGGAAGGCGATCGTGCGTGGACCACGTCGAGGAAGAGGAGGGTGAAGGTGCGTGGACCACCTCGAGGAAGAGGAGAGGTGAGTCGACCACCTCAGAGAAATGGGAAGGTGCATTGACCACCTCGAGAGCGAGGGTAGGTGTGTTGACCACCTCGGAGACACGGGAAGGCGAGCGTGCATTGACCATCTCGAGAGCGAGGGGAGGTGCGTCGACCACCTCAGAGACACGGGAACGTGAAGGCGCGTCGGCTGCCTCGAGAGCAAGGGAAGGTGTGTTGACCACCTCGGGGACACGGGAACGTGAAGGCGCGTCGGCCGCCTCAGAGACACGGGAACGTGAAGGCGCGTCGGCCGCCTCAGAGACACGGGAACGTCAAGGCGTGTCGGCCGCCTCAGAGACACGGGAACATCAAGGCGTGTCGGCCGCCTCAGAAACACGGGAACGTGAAGACACTGGGGACCCCCTTGCACACTGATGTCAGTGCCTCCAGCTCCTCCCTGCACCTGATCAGGTTGGCGCGAATCGACTCAAGGGTCGGCAGGGCATGGAGCTGGGGCAAGGTGGGCTAGTCTGCCACGGAAACGGGGCTGGGCAACGATGGCTGGGTCAGCGGTGCAGGGACTGGAAGCGCCAGTTGTCACGGCGGCTGAGTCTGCGGTGCGGGGACAGAGGACGCGATGGTGGCCAGGTCCGTGGCGCAGGGACGGAGGTGCCGGTGGTCATAGCAACAGTGGCAGCTGGGTCCTGGCTGATCCTGGAGCTGGTCTTTCCGCTGTGGCTGTCCAGGCCACGCCGACACGTACCCCTTGAGGACTGGTACCCTGTGAGTTTGCCTCAGACCACGAGCGCCTGCCACGCCCCCTCCAAAGCATCCTGTCCGTTGCCTCGGAGGCGATCTCTGCCAGATAGTGGGCTGAACCAAACCCCGAGCTCTGACTAGCCTGCTGGAGGCTTTTGGGGCCCCCCAGAGCCAGTCGGGTGCCCCAAAAGGGATTGAGGCCTCCTGCTGGGTCCACGTACTGGTTGCCCCATTCTGTCATGTTCTGCAGCTGGTAGAAGGAGGACGCTTGGAAGGAGGACCCACGAGCAGGAGTTTCAAAAAACACAAAAGGGTTTATTTACAAAAAGGGCAAAAATCCCAAAAGTCCAAAAACACAAAAATATCCAAGAACACTAAGAATCCAAAAAATACAAAAATGCAAACTTAACTGAAAAGTCCAGGAAGACGACAGGAGGGGAACAGCAGAACACGCAACGTGTCATGAAGACTAAATGGAGCCACCGAGAACAGGGGAAAATGACAAGACTTAAATACACAGAGGAACAAACGAGAGGCAGGTGCAGGGAATCTGTCATGCGGCCTCCTGTCCTCTGGCGCCCTCCACTGTCTCCATTCCCGACTTTCAGCCTGGGCTTGCTCGACCCATCCTCTCCTGCACAGCTGGGACTCATCACCAATTAACCCTCACTCTACATAACCTGGATTCCTTCAGCCACTCGGCGCCAGTCCGACTAAGCTCCTTCAGTGGTATTAAGTCCACGTCTCGTCATACTGTGCCAACATATCCACCTTGATATTAACTTTGCTCTCTTCTCCAGTTCCGCCTTCTCCCGTCTGCCAGTCTTGCCTGTGTGAGCCTGCCTGCGTTCCATGCCCCTGCATCCCGGAACCGATCTTGGAGAACCAGCACCAGATCCAATCACAACTGTTCCTGGACCCCTTCTTCTAATAAACCATTTGAGTGAAGTCTAACCTGGAGTCTTTCTCTTCTGAGCCATGACAGAATCAGGGTAACAAGAGGGAGGAGGCAAAGCATAACACAATGAAGACAAAACAGACCTTTCAAAGTAAAACAGGAACCACTAAAGACAGGGAGAGACCCCAACTTGACACTGACAAAAACACACAGGGCTGCCATGGCCGACCAGGCCATGACATAATGATTCATAATAATGAACAAGAGATCAGATTAGACACACTGGAAAAAATTCACATAAAAAAAAATTCAAAATTTACAAAATGTCGTAAAATGGCACTTTTACATTGAAAGAAACTTTATGAAAAGGTGCTGGTGAAATCAGCCTATGCGTGATTTTTTTTTTTTTTTCAAGAGGAAGATCCAAGAAGAAAAGGCTTAAGTAGACATTCAGCAACATACATTGCGATTTTACTTCTTTGAAAATAAGTAATTGCATAATTTTTTTTATCCTTTGTAATTTTAACACAGAGACCTCTATACATCTACAAGAGTCCTCTATCTCCTCGATGAGAGCCTGGACTTTGTCACTGTGTGCCGCCAGAGAAGTGATTCCCTTGCCCAGCTCATCCTGAAAAACAGGAAATGCATTTTGTTAGCTATATAAATGTAGCTGTTATTAAAACCAGCATGACCTGTGTTACAAAATCTTTCACTTGCTTAGTTTTTCCAAACACTTCCATTTGATACCAAGAAGTAAGGCAGTGTTAATGTAATAAAATTAAAGTATGCTAAATGTATATAGTATAAAATAAACAACATTGACTGCATGTTCTGCATTTGAGTATGACTTAAAGTAAAAAAAAAAAACTAAACAAAAGAAAAACAAAGAAATATTATTATTTCTATATTGTACACTATATTGCCAAAAGTATTTGCTCACCCATCCAAATTATTGAAATTAGATGTTCCAATCACTTTCATGGCCACAGGTGTATAAAATTAAGCACCTAGGCTTGCAGACAGTTTTTACAAACATTTGTGAAAGAATGGGTCACTCTCTGGATTCCAGCGTGGAACTATGATGCGATGCCAATTGTGCGGATGCTGAAGTCACCAACTTTCTGCAGAATCAATCACTACAGACCTCCAACCTTCATGTGTCCTTCAGATTAGCTCAACAACAGTGCGCAGAGAGCTTCATGGATAGGTTTCCATGGTTGAGCAGCCTGCATCCAACCCATACATCACCAAGTGCAATGCATAGCATTGGATGCAGTGGTGTAAAGCGTGCCGCCTGGTGCCGTCTGGTGTGGATGAACTTCACTGGCCTGCACAGAGTCCTGACCTCAACCTGATAGAACACCTTTGGGTGAGAGCCAGCCAACATCAGTGTGTGACCTCACGAATGCACTTCTGGAAGAATGGTCAAAAATCCCCATAAACACACTCCTAAACCTTGTGGAAAGCCTTCCCAGAAGAGTTAAACCTGTTCTAGCTGCAAAGGGTGGACCCATGTCATATTGATTAGGAATGGGATGTCACTAAAGCTCATATGTGAGTCAAGGCAGGTGAGCGAATGCTTTTGGCAATATAGTGCATATGTGACATGCATTACATACAAGATGTCATAAATCATAGAAAGAGGCTCATTATATTCAGGTAGTGCACTGCCAATCTCCTGACTTTGATTTTCACGTTGTAGTCACAATAGATATTGGAACTAGGAGGTCTTGCTTTAGAGAAGCTAAACCATCTGTGACAACATCTGTGGCGCTATCCAGATTTCATGATCAATAATGGAGTTGAGTGACACAAAATCATATACTCAAGATGATAAAAGACATTTAAAAAACAAGTTCATGGAGTGAATAAGGGTGGGTGGAGAAATATATTGCTTAGCATTCACATGACATCACAACAAGCCTTCTTGAAATTTGTGGGGTTAAGCTATTGATTCTTAAACACTGTAAAACGGAGTGTGTAGTGAGAGTGTTATTTGCATTCTGCACTAAACTGAGCTTTTTGAGGTTGAAATTGCCATTAAAGTTACTGAAATATTATATACGCTTGTTATTCATGGTTGCAAGAACAGATTGGACCCCAAGAGAAACATGGATTGCACAAGTAAACTGTAAAGATTTCATTCTCGTGGATTATTCTAAAGTGTGTTCTCACCATTTCATCAAAGGTGAGAATAACAATTTCTGTGCCTTTAATTTTGGTTCTCTATTTAATGTTTCTCAAAGAAATCTGGGAAAGATTACTATATACTAAGATAAAGTTAATACGGTTCTTATTTTATTCATTAAACATTCAGAACTGATCAGAGTTGATTTTTGAATTAAATGAGGTGACCAGCACTGGAAAGTAATAAGATCTCATTTAGAAACCTGAAGATAGAGATTGGTAATATCACTATAACTACTATAAACGACCATCATTAATTTCCCCTGATATAAAGAATGATAGTGACTATCAATTAATCTCAATTATCTAGGTCAGGGTTAAATTTGCTGAATAAATCGGGGAAATTTAGAAACAATCCATAATGCTCAGATTGTTAGATTAATTTCAACAAACCTTTCCTTCAGTCATGACACATCCTGCTGATCAAATGTAGCCCAGATTTTTATCTATTTCTGGGACTAATGTTAGCAATTTGTGAACACACGACTACACTAGAATGAATGAAGAACCAGCACCATACTGGGAAACTTTACCTACAAAATGGCAACACTGGGACAAAGTTACACTATTTGTGCCATCAGTGAACACTGTCTATTTTACAGTGTAGAGGAGAGTGAGGTAATGTGAGATGTTTATTTTACACCCCCCCCCCTCCCCCACCAAGCAAGCTAAATTGATGTATGTTGTTTAAATTTTACTATTAATGTATATTAGTTTACCAATAATTAGTGAATCCTAGTGAGGCAATTGTACAACACTTAAAGCACTTGACAATCGGACAAGAGTGAAAATGGATTTAATCTCCATTTGTATACAAGCAGAGAACAGTCAGGTACTCACAACAGCACAGACAGCCGCTGTCAGCACAAGACAATGAATCAAAGGAAATGCAGTCATTCTTAAACACTTGTTTATCAATATGTTGAGCCTTGAGCTAAATTCCCCCCGACAGCTAGTGTCTCAAAAATCATGCCATGGCACCTGAGCAATATCCCACATTAGATTAGATTTTCTACATTGGATATTAATATCACTGAGAAACAGGCCATGGAGACCTAACCCTATTTTTAATACAACAACGTATCTATAAAATTAACACATTTCCCATTAATTACGGATGTTTCCTAAGAATGAAAACAATCAGAACGATGTACTGGAATGTAATTTCATTGTGCTGGGACGCTGGCTCAGTAGCAAATAAAGTCTCCTTGATCCTTGTTTTAAAAAAAGTGGTCAAGTGTCTCATTTTACCCCAGCTATGGGTAAACTGAGACAAAGTCAAGATTTCAAGGGGATAAAGTGACCCTGCTAGGGGTAAAATGATCCACTTATTTTTTCCCCACTCTGAAGGTAACCGAACAAACACAAATACAACAAAATATCATTCAAAATGTTTTATTCACCATTCAAACGAGAGAAAAGAACCATTTTCACAGTAGGGGAACTCAGATTAGGACACCTCTCACTCTGGAAAGAATGGCAGGACCTCGCTCAAGCTCCTGCTAGCCACCGGAGGACCACGCTGGAGGGGCTGGATGAGGATCAGGCTGGGGGCTGCTGCTGCTACTACTGCACTAAAGGTTCAGTAGTAGCAGCAGCCAACAGATGCTCTCAATAAGTAGCTGGTTATTATATTATTAGAAGCTACACGTGTCATTCTTGCGTGTGTATCGTGTATCTTACCTGCTGAGGCCTTTGTACTGTATAGATACCTGTTTTATCCACATTGAAAATCATGTGTGGGGGGGAATTTATGTCTGTTAAAGATAAGGAGAACGGGAATCCAAACTACTTAATCTTAGAGATAAAGCCCAAATAAAACATATGCAGTGGAAGAATTTATTCTCTCACCTGTCCATGACTACTGCCAGATTATCAAAGAACTCCCCAACAGTCGTTCTTTTAAAGGCAGTGCCCCTTCCGAGGGATGTTGCTTCTGGAGTTTGGACAGAAAGATGGCAACATGCTAGGATGCTGTGAAACCACTCTTGACCTTTAGACAGTCCATCATTGAAAGAATTAGCCTTGTGGGAAATTAGCCTTAGTTACCATAGGAAATCATATGATGTCTTGCACACCCCGGCTTACCTGCACACTGCATCTCTAAGTTGGCAGGCATAAGAACATGGTTCTTTTCTGTGTATTCAAATGCCAGTGTGCAGCACTTAGCTGGAGAGAGGCTATGGGACTGTTCAGTGAGTTCTTTCAAGTGCTTGAAAAGTTCTTCCTCCATCTCATCAGTAAAAATTCTCTTTGCCTGAGCCACTGCACCCCTGGCTACTGTAAGAACTTCCCCCTCTCCTTTTTCCTTATAAATCTTAGGTGGCTTGACTTGTCAACATTTCGATCCCTTGAAACACCTCTTAAAGACTTCTTTTGCTCCATGACCTCAGTGGCTGCTCTTTCCATCTGTTCAAGGGAGGTTTTGCCCCAGGTTGTCTTCCTGTTGTATTTTCTTGGCATGATAGATTTTTCAAACTGTTTAAGACATAAAAAAACAAAAGTTACTTTTTGTCTTACTTTGCCTTGGGGGGGGTAAGACAGTGAGACAGTGAGACAGTGTCTTACTTTGCCCCATGGCAATTGTCTCATTTTAACCGACCACCACTTTAAAACAACAAATAAAAACAACCTCTGCACAATTCAGGCAAATCTTTAGCTGGCAGCATCACATCATTTTAAAAGTTGATAGTTCCACAATATATGGGATATGAGTTTGTCCGCTTGAATCAATTACCTTTAGCACCAGAGGTAATTATGTTGAAAACCGAAAAATTTACTTTTACATCCCAAAAATATATTTTTGTACAAAACACATGCTTACCACAGCACAATGGAGTCACGTTCTTCATGGTCAAGGTGAAATGGATTGACCTTGAAAATTAATTGCTTAAATGACCACAGGTGTGTTCTATTACTTAGATACAGGGGGTGTCTCACATTACCTAACGTCTCACAATACCCCATTCTCCCCTATGTCTACACTAAGGGCCTGATTTACTAAGATCCTAAATAAAGAGTACTAAATTGCGTGTGCACTGAAAAAGTTTGCGCGTGCTGTTGTTGTGTGTTTTGCGGGTGATCAACTAAGAATGCTCGCGCAATTGATAACGGGTGCAAACCGCAGTATTTAAATGGGGTGTTGCGTGTCTTACGGTTTGCGCCATGGAGAGTCTGGATGGAAAGCAGGATAGACGGAAGCGCAAAATGAAATTTGACGAGTTGGAGTTAGAGATATTAGTGGAAGAGGCAAATAAACACATTCATGAACTACAGCAAAGAAATTTAAACATCACCAAAAGAAACGCAATATGGGAGAAAATCTGCGATAGAATAAAGGCAGTTGGTAAAACAAAAAGAATGGCAGATGAGGTTAAAAGAAGGTGGCAAGATATAAGGCGAAGAACTAAAGAAAAAGTGGCCTTTAATAAAACTTCGGCAAACAAGACAGGTGGAGGGCCTGCGGAAGAGATGCCTCTAACCAGCATTGAGGAGCAGGTGCAGCTCACCTTCTGCGAGGAGCAGGTAACTGGGATACGGGGTATGACACGCTAGAGCCAACTGCAGAACAAGGTAGGCGCACAAAAAGAAACACTTTTTTCTCCATGAAAACACGTGATTTATTTATTATCACAAATAAAAAAATGAATGTGCCTCCTGTGGCAACCTTTTGCTGAATAATACTCGATTTAACTTTAAAATAAAATATTTCTCCTTTTGTTTTGTTTCTCCTAAGTTTCAACTATCTGGTTTTCATTCATTCCAAACAAATTTACACGAGTCCGAAAGACTCTCTCTCTGCGTATTCTTTGATTTTGGCGATGTCGCCTCCTTGCCACAATAACAGCAGCCATCGGTGCGTAATGCTGGGCAGATTAGCACCATCCTTTCGAACGTATTAAATACAGACGCAATCACAATCCCCGCAAATACTTTCAGGGTTGGTAAATCTCATTGCGTGTGGTAAATGAACCTATTTGCATTTTCCCCTCCCAGTATTTAGCGCTTTCTGGCGGGTACGCCCCATATTGATTATTCATCAGGGCAAAAGTACTAAATGAACAGCGTGTGCTATTTTGCTCATTTGAGAGGCGCAGTCCTCTTTGCACGCTGTTAGATCAGCTTGCACATTGGTTTGCGGGTGGTGTCAAGTTTGCACACGTTTTTACGCACGCAAACCTTTAGTAAATCAGGCCCTAAGAATTATTTTTGAGAAACGGAAGTGACTCATTCGAAAACTGTAATGGTGTATTAGTGGTGTGGTCTCAACGCACATGGAAAAGCCACCATTTTGTGACTAGATATGCTGTTCTACACAACAAGCATGTACCAATGAACTTTACTTTTGAATTTTTAATAATGAATTAAATAATTTTATTTAATGCCAGCCTAAGTTTGTTTGGGGGCAATTATTGGATTGATGAAGCTGGTTTTAATTTTTTTTTAAATATTTGATGGGAATTGTTGACCTTGTGAATGTATGGATGTGAACATTTGTATTTAAAAACGGACTTGTACATTGAGGAACTATAAGTTAATTTTTGACCAATTTGTGTGTGGTTATTAGTCTATATCAGTAAGTTAAGTTAGAAATGTTACTTGAATGTGTTTCAACAAGTTTTGAGTCTCATATATTGCTATAAAATATGACAGTTTAACAGAGTACCGTATTGGCCCGACTATAGGATGCTATTTTATTCTAGAAATCATATTCTCAAAAATGGGGTCATATTATAATCGAGGTCTAGACTTTTCTATTGACATTACACATCTGCGCTGCTCGATGGAGCTGAAACCAAAGTAACCAGTAAGCAAATAATAATAATAATAATAATAATAATAATAATAATAATAATCAGAAACTAGAAAATTCCGGAGAAATTTTGATATGTGCATGCCCGCTTGCAGCACATTTATTGTCTGTGTGTCTGTTATTGTCTGTGTGTCTGTTATTGTCTTGAGTAAAATGGCCCTCTGCTTCGCAGAGGGCCATTTTACTGCATAACAATAACCAGAAAATTTCGGAGAAATTTTGAGGTGTGGCCAATTAAGCCGCCCGTCAGCGGATAACCTGATAGAAGACTTCTGGGATATTGACCTTCTGGGCCAACATCAGTGTGTGACCTCAGAAATGCACTTCTGGAAGAATGGTCAAAAATCCCCAATAAACACACTTCCTAGAAGTGTTTAAGCTGTTCATGCTGCAAAGGGTGGAGCCACATCATATTGATTAGGAATGGGATGAACTAAAGCTCATATGTGAGTCAAGGCTGTGATAATTCTCGTAATATATCATATACTGTGCCTGAAGAACAGGCAGAAAAGGGCGGGGCTTCAGGGGAGGCAGTCACATGTGCGGCTCCTCCTGCGTGTGTATGTGTGTCTGTGAGTTTTGGAGAGAAACAGCCAGCGACCCCCTAATTACACTGTGTCCAGTCAGTCCAAACCTGGATTTTTGTGTCCGAACAAACAGCTGTAATTCAAAAGCTGAATAAGTTTTTGAAAAAATTCTTGAACTGTGAGCGCCACAAGGCTTTCAGCTACGCGGTGATATATATTTTATTTCATAAATGTTTTCCGTTTTTAAACTAGAGCAGTTTTAAAAAGTATAAATTTCCCCTTTGGAGCAGTAGGCTGTTGATTCTGTCAAAGTCCGATTTTCCATGTCCCGAACAAACTGCTCTAATTCAAAAACCGAATAAGTTTTTGAAAAACTTTTTGAACCGTGAGCGCCACAAGGCTTTCAGCATTACAGGGATATATTTCTTGTTTCGCAAATAGCTACGGTTTTTAAATGACGGCAGTTTAAAAATATGAAACTTTTTCCTGTCAGACGTGACTTTTGAAAAATTTCCCCATAGAAATATATAGGAGCCAGGAAGGACCACCTTGAACTCTAGGTTGATTTGACGGAAAACTAAACACTACACAGACACAGAAGTCACATCATCTGAAAGAGGACAAAAATGCCTACGTTTTGATGTATAATTTATGTAGGTTGAGCAAAAGGGGTGGACGTGAAAAAGGAAAAGGCAGTTTTAATTTTTTTTTTCTTCTCTCCTCGGAGCTAGAGTGCGTGATGACATCACTAGAGTGAGGAAGGTTTTTTGAAGATCTTGTAAAAATCATAAAACGTAAATCGCGATTTCTGAAAGACCGTAAATCACAACAATACACGGCTTCAGTATGTCATAGGTCAAAGTCTTGTGACCCGTTTAAACTTCGAATGGTGTCTCTGTGATGAACTATGGCTGAGCTATAGAGCTCCAAAGAGGGCTGGGTTTGAGCTGATTTGAGCAGATTTGCTCGGAATCCGGCAAAATCCCATTCATTCCTATGGGACGATTTTCGCCGTTTTTGGCGTCTAGCGTCGCCACGGTAACACTTTTGACGGAGAAAAGTAATAGCACACATCGCACGGTCGAGACCTACGTTTTGATATATTTCATGCATGTGTGCACCTTACGGTTATGCCCCTATTAATGGACGAAAAATGATGCGGAATAATAAGAAAAAAAGGGAAACCCATCCTGGATACTAATAATACGCCTTCAAAAACGCGTTTTTTGTCGTTTTTGTGTTCCTGTTTCTCTTTTTTCTTCTTCTTCTTCTTCATCTTCTTCCGTACATTTTTTTGTCCGCTAACTACTTTTGCATACTTTGTGCGATTTCTTCCATTCTTGTCCTTGTTCCTTCGATATCTTTTTGTGTTTTAAATATTTATACTTTTTAAAATATTTTACTTTTATTCAAATATTTGTGCCATTGGAAATGCATGGGGAGCTCTTCAAATCTTAAAACTTTGTGCTCTTTCACAGCTTACTACTTCAGCATACTTTCACCGAGAGAAACCATTCAAATTTTAAAATGTTCACAAAAGATTAGACTATTCTTGTTTGATGCCATTTTTTAAAATGTTTTACCGTTTTTGAATTATGGCCGTTTAAGTTTTACCATTTTTTCAGATCTTCAGCTGCATTTACAGTGATGGAATGTTTACGTTTCAGAGTGTAAACAATCTGTTAGAGTGAGAGGCTCTCAAAGTTAAACCTTTTTTGTCTCTTCAAACTGCTCTTGCAGCCCATTTTGTGTCTGTGTGGCATTTAGTTTTCCATCAAATCAACCTAGAGTTCAAAGAAGTGCTTCACGGATCCATCCATCCATCTTCTATACCCTTGAAGGGTCACGGGGATCTGCTGGAGCCTATCCCAGCCATCTACGGGCGAAAGGGTACACCCTGGACAAGTCGCTAGTCCATCGCAGGGCCACACAACCATTCACACCTATGGGCAATTTAGAATTATCAATTAACCTAACAAGCATGTCTTTGGACTGTGGGAGGAAGCTGGAGTACCCGGAGGAAACCCACGCAAGCACGGGGAGAACATGCAAACTCCACACAGAAAGGCCCCGAGGTTCAATCCAAGACCCCCCCCCCCACTGCTGAGGTTCGAACCAGGAACCTTCTAGCTGTGAGGCAACAGTGCTAACCACTAAGCCACCGTGCTACCTTGCTCAACGGATCCACTTTATTTCAATGGGGACAGTTCTGAATCCTCTCATCTGACAGGAAAATGTTTAATGTTTTCACACTGCTCTAATTTAAAAACCGTAGGCATTTGCCAAATAAAAAATATATCACTGTGTTCCAAAAAGCCTTGTGGCACTCAGGTTTAAAGAATTTTTTCAAAAACTTATTCAGTTTTTGAATTACAGCCATTTGTTCGGGACATAGAAATTCGGACTTTGACAGAATAGACAGGCTGCTGGTCCAGAGGATAAATTTATACTTTTTTTAAACTGCTCTAATTTAAAAACGGAAAACATTGACGAAATAAAAAAATATATCAATGCGATCCTGAAAGCCTTGTGGCGCTTCTGGTTCAAGAATTTTTTCAAAAACGTATTCAGCTTTTGAATTACAGCCATTTGTTTGGGACATAGAAATCCAGATTTGGACTGACAGGAGAGAGTGGATCTGCAGTTCTCCATCTGTGTCTGTCTTGATCTCAGACACACACACACCTGCCTGCAGCAGCGGCACCTGTGACTGCCGGGCTGGGGAAGTACCGCCCCCCCTGAAGCTCCGCCCCTGCCTGCATGTTAATCACCCACAGTATATAAAATATTATAAGAATGTGACTGATAATAGCATACATCAAAATACGTGTTTGACACTGTTAACCAGTCTTTCTCATGCCCCATTCACAGACTGTGGTCAGCATGAAAACAAACATACACTATATTGCCAAAAGTATTGGGACACCTGCCTTGACTCACATATGAGCTTTAGTTCATCTCATTCCTAATCAATATGATGTGGCTCCACCCTTTGCAGCCTAAAGCTTCAACTCTTCTGGTAAGGCTGTCCACAAGGTTTAGGAGTATGTTTATGGGGATTTTTGACCATTGATCTAGAAGTGCATTTGTGAGGTCATACACTGATGTTGGACCAGAAGGTCTGGTTCCAGACTTAAAAAAATCGGGATTTTGATTGAAATGACAGTGGAGCTGCAGTTCTGTCTCTGTCTTTGTTTCTCTCGACCACACAACTGCATGTTAATCATTAGCTGCGAGCTCATTCCTTTGCTTATCCAGCTCATTCTCCTTTATTTTCACAGGTAATCACATACTTTAAAGTGCGTGGTGACACTGTTAACCAGCCTTTGTAATGTCATTTTGGATGTGATGGCAGGCTGCAGCTCCAGAGTACAGACAGCTTAGTGTCAGTTGGTTCACAAGTCTATCTCTCTCTCTCGCTCGACCACACACCTGCATGTAAAAGGGGAGAGGTCATTCCTTTGCTTATCCAGCTCATCCTCCTTTATTTTTACAGGTAATCACATACATCAAAATAGGTGTTTGACTCTGTTAACCAGCCTTTCTCACGCCACGTTCTCAGACGGTGGTCAGCATGAAAACAAACACACTCAATTGCCAAAAATATTCAGACACCTGCCTTGACTGCTGCTGACTCAGCAGTTGTGAGCATGATGCTAAGCTTCATTTTACATGCTGCTAATTCTGCAGTTGTTTCCTTTGTGTGAGCTTCTCTTCCTTAATTCCTGAATACAATTCAGCCTGCGTTGTTATGTGCGAAGCTCCATCAGTTCCAGGTGGATTCCTCCACAACCTCCTGGATTTATGACTACCTCACAAACAGACCACAGTTTGTGAGACTGAAAGGTTGTGTGTCTGAGATGGAGGTCAGCAGCATTGGAGCACCACAAGAAACTGTTCTCTCACCATTTCTCTTCACACTCTACACCTCTGACTTCCAGTACAACTCTGAGTCCTGTCATCTGCAGAAATACTCCGATGACTCTGCAGTTGTTGGGTGTATCAGCAACGGACAGGAAGCAGAGTACAAAGAACTGATCTGTCAGTTTGTGAACTGGTGCGGTAACAATCATCTCGTATAAATACCAGCAAAACTAAGGAGATGACTGTCGACTTCAGGAGCAGCAAAAATCAACACAGCAGTGTTTCCATCCTGGGAAAGGAGGTGGGGGTGGTGGAGGAATAGAAGTACCTTGGAGTTCAGCTTGACAACAGACTAGAGTGGAAATGCAACACAGAATACATCTACAAGAAAGGTCAGAGCAGACTCTACTTTTTAAGAAAGTTGAGATCTTTTAATGTCTGCACCAAGATGTTGCACATCTTCTATAGGTCTGTTGTTGAAAGTGCAATCAGCTTTGCAGCCATCTGCTGGGGCAGCAGCATCAGAACCAGAGACCTGAAGAGAATCAACAAACTGATCAGGAAAGCTGAATCTGTGCTGGGTGGAACTCTGGAGCCGCTGGAGCTGATTGTACAAAAAAGAAAGCTGCACAAGCTGATGAAGATGATGGAGGACTCTTCACACCCTCTCCATGAAGATGATGGAGGACTCTTCACACCCTCTCCATTAAGATGATGGAGGACTCTACACACCATCTCCATGAAGATGATGGAGGACTCTTCACACCCTCTCCCTGAAGATGACGGAGGACTCTTCACACCCTCTCCATGAAGATGATGGAGGACTCTTCACACCCTCTCCATGAAGATGATGGAGGACTCTTCACACCCTCTCCAAGAAGAGAGGCTTCCTCAGGTCCGTTGCAAGACGGAAAGATACAGAAGATCATTCCTGCCAGCAGCCATCAGCCTCCACAATAAGACATAAAATCTACTATTATAATTATCAATAAATATTATTATAATTATGGCTGCAATATTATTATTATTGCTGTCATTTATCTATTGTTGGAAAAAAAAAAGAGAAGAAGAGCCCTTGCTACAGTGTTGAATTTCCCTTATGGGATGAATAAAGTATTTTTCATTTCATTTTCTCACTGAGCTGTGGAGCTAAGATTGTTGCATTTAGCTTACTTCTTTTTGATTTGTCATTAGCTTTTAGGAAGTTTTTTTTTCCATGAACTCTTGTTGCTATTAACATTTTCTCTGAATTTAGCTGTCTTAGTTGTGTTTAGCATTTAGCTACATTAGCTTCAGTTCACATGTTTTAACTCTTGATACATTCTGCAAAGATGTTCAGCTAGTGTGTAGTGTACTACTTTTTAAGATTCTTCAACTCATGTTTTTCAAAATATCAGTCCATTGTAATAAAGTAGTTTGACTTTTTCCTCAATGTTATGCAAATTTTAGCAACTTACATTCTTCTGACAACTTTAACATTTCCTGTATGAAAATGTTCATCTCCTGCAGTTTATTTTTTGACTTCTGCTTTTAAATGTTGTGCTTTACCTTAATACATTTATGGGCGTTCATCACTAGATATCTATTCCAATTTAGGAATATTTTCCATCCTTCTACCTAAGCATCATTCAGCATGTTGGTCCCTTTGCTGTGTTTGACATGTTTTCTTGATTCAATACATTATGCTAAGAGATTTTGCTGAATTATGCTGTGTTCAAAGACTATTCAGTTGTTCAAATTCTTTATAAAATTCATGCTCTTCAAATGTATTTTTTACTTTTGAGCAGAGTTCAGGTCAAATTTTAGCTTAATGCATTCACACCTACATTTTCGAAGGAAATGCATATTTTCTAGTTAATTTCAGCCTCCCTATCTGCCGTGCAAATCCAACCAAAGAAAAAATAAAAAAAATGTAAGTTGTGTTTCAGAGAGCTCCTAGTTTCCAATAGCTATTAAGAGTTTGGACCAAATCTGCCTATTATCTGCTATAATCTGCCCGTTGAACTTCAAATGATTGATTAGCTCAGTCTTCACACAATCACACACTCATTTATAGGGTGTATCATATACCTTCTGTTGCTGATAGATGTCCATCAGAGGAGCTACCTGACAAGACTGATGAGCCCCAAACACTTTGCACAGAGAACATGTAGGAACCTGACAGGTAAGACAGTAGATGTTCACCTTCTCACCCTCATGATCTAAACATGTTAACTGAGCAGGGGGTTGGGGAGGAAAGAGGGGGCTGGAGAGAAAAAAAAAAGTTCTATTAGTCTTTTTCAATTATTGTTCACTCCATGAGATTCCTGATTATGTCTCTCCACCTTGTAGTATTGCTGATTTCTTGTTTGTAGATATCAATGATGTTTTCGACTAGAATGTTTCTTTGAAGGCCATAGACACCATGTCGATCCAATACCACTTCATCGGTGCAAGAAGGACAACGGAAACGGCCACTATTCACCAACATAGTGGTCCGGGCCTGGAACAGTGATGGCTGCACACGAGGAAGATAATTAAAAAAACAAAATGTTGCAAAAGTAAATGCAATCCTCCTTGGTTAGAAGACAGATGCACTGGGATTTGTTTTTAGAAAGTCAGTTCAGTGTACAAATAGAAACAAAACAGTTATCTCTGCCAGGTTTGTGGGGTTGTGAGATCCTTCTACTTGGCTTAGCATCTGTTGTCACCAAACACTGTTAGACAGTGTGGAAAAGGCTTCCAAATCTCTCTCGTTCTGTCACACAAAATTTGCAAACTCGCTTTGTAAACTTTATCTACTCAATCCCTGCTACTGTGTGAATAAGATCAGCTTGTATGTCAATATTTTGTACATTCAAGTGGGGATCTTAAGAGCTCATGGTAAAATTAACATTTCTTGTGGAACATGAAGTCGAGAAGTTTATTATCAATTAAAACTTAGGCTCAAAAATAAAATTAAAGTCCAAAATTGTGCAAAATTGACTTCTGAAATAATATTTCATATTTAAGCTGTTTTTGATTTATTCAACTAGATGTAATTATATGTAGGTGCCTACCATTTTTTTTTTCAGTGACTTCAGGCTTCTCTTTAGGCAGCCATACTGTCTAAGGCAGGGGTCTCCAAAGTCGGTCCTCGAGGGCTGCTGTCCTGCAGGTTTGAGATGTTTCCTTCCTTCGACACACCCTGATACAAGTGACTGTGTCATTAACAGACATGTGGTGACCTTGATGACAAGATAATGATGGCCATTAATTAGGATTAGGTATGTTAAGGCAGGGAAACATGCAAAACCTGCAGGACACCGGCCCTGGAGGACTGACTTTGGCCACCCCTGGTCTAAGCCACAGGTGTCAAACTCCAGTCCTGGAGAACCCCTGTCCTGCACACTTAGATATTTTTCTTGCTTCAGCACACCTGATTCAGATGAATGAGTCACCATCAGCTTGTCATATAGGTCTGTTAACCACTCATTCATTTGAATCAGGTGTGTTGAAGCAGGGAAATGTCTTAGATAAGCAAGACAACAGCCCTCCACGACTTGAGTTTGACAGCAACATTGAAAATAAACATAAAATAAGAACCTACCTACAAGTAGGTGATTCATCTAGTTTAATGGAGAATGAACATTAAAACACAACATAAATGAATATGTTTTGTGAGCCCTGCTTAGTTAGTTGACGTGATATTTAAGAAATGATAAGCTTAAAAGTCAAGAGGAAAATTGGTGTCTGTTTTAAAAATGACAAAAGTCTAGATATTTGATCTTTTACTAAGCACTGACTCCTATAAGTCTGAGTTTTATGCATGTTTACATATAAATACATGCATTTCACTTTAAATGTGAATTTGTTTGTTTTGAGTTCGTTTGTATATACTGTATCTTTGTGTGTTTTTTAATTAAATCTGGGCCACGATATTGTTTTAATTATTTGCCAAACCAGTTCAGTCTTGGACATATGCCCAATTTTTCACTCTAACCTAAAAACAATATCGTACATTTTAAGTTGCTTGGAAAAGTTGACTGGAGAAAAGGTGGCAGAAGGCAGAGTGAGCATTTTTTCAGTTGTACTTATAATAACACATACCGATACAGTACATAACAGTGTGGGACAGAAAGTTTTGAGTGGCTCAGCATGTGAGAAGACAGCAAGTGCAAAAAATTGCTTCTTCAAGTATGTTCTGCGTGTTGACCTATTAGTGTCTTTTTTTTTTTTAATTTTTTACTACATATATAAATTACATGTTTACTTATTCTGCAATTTCTTCCACATCAACTATCTTTCCTTCACTTCTTCTGCAGTTTTACATTTCAACAGAACATCATGTGACCAAAGGAGAGTAGGAAGGTCTCTTTAGTTTACTTTCTGTTATTCTGATAAATCACCGTCTCTGAGCTCCATTGATGATGACTGTATAGTCGTGGTAACTCAAGATCAACATACTTGATATTTGATGGACGTATTAGGCAGCCAATAAATGTAAAGATGATCAGTACATTGATTAGTCAGAGTTTTCCTCTGATTACACCCTCTAGACCGGACCAAAACCTTTAGGTTTTTTTGCAAACATTCTATTTCAGTGGGTGCAATGTAAATATGAAAAGGTTTTCAGGCAATATTGTAAAATATGCTGCAAAAAAAGATCTCCCACAATACCTTTAAATGGCTTGTGCTCCAGATAACCTTAGATGACCCAAGCGTGTTTACTGGGAGTGCACCAACTATCTGGGACTTTCATGTAGCCAATTGGAATTGTCTGTGTAAAAATATTTTTATGTATATATCAGTCCAGAGGAAGAGGAGGAAGCTCTACAGCAGAGTCCCAGACGAGTTGCGCACGAGAGCTGCTCTGATCTGGATGAAAAGACGCGCCATAGTATCTATACTTTATCTCGAGAAATTAACTTGTGTACTTTGGCCACCAATGGTAATCATTAATTCTGAAGTGGGCCTAATTCTTTTTTTTTTTTTTTCATCCTTTTTGTTAGTGTCCACAGAAACACACATACATGCAAACACCCAAAAAGTATAAAGGAGACCTGGTAGAGCTTATTGGCACACTTTCTGCAGAGGTTATGCTGGCATGGCAGGATGACCACTGGCTTGTTGAAAATCTCAAGACAGATTGGACACATCAGCTGTTTCTCCAGTGACACTAATGCCGCCTCACGTTCTGCTCCCTGACTTCCCCGCAGGAGGCTAAGTTCAGCTGACAGAGACATGGCTGCGACCCCAAACTTCACCTCCTCCTGTTGAAACCAAAAATTCACATCAGTTCTCAAAACCTGACTTCAGATAAGTTGATATGCCAACTGGTGAAAGGTGAAATAAATTAGAAATTAAACCTGTACTTGACTGTATTTGAAAGGTATATGATTCAGTCTGATAAATTCCGTTACCCACATTTTTTATGCCAGTTTTTCACCCCCCCTTTTAGTTTTTTATTTGTTAAAAAGGTTTAACATATCCAATTATTTTTCATTCCCCTTCACAATTGTGTCCCACTTGTTATTCTTTTTTAAAACATTTGTTTATTAATTTTTCATGATATAACAAAGTTAAAAGGTGACATTCCGAGAGTGAATACAATGTCAAGTATAAAACAAGTAAAAATATAAAATAACATGGAGTCAAATAGGAAATAACTAATAGTAAAAAAATTAAAACAAAAAAAAACAAAACACAGCAACAACAAAAAACACAAACAAAAAAATAAAATTAAAGAAAAATAAAACATTTTAAATTCAAAAAAATATACATAGAACAAAACACAAAATTGGTCACCCACTTCAAAATAAAAGTGCATTATTGACAGAAAAAAACATTTCCAGCATGCTACAAATTCCGTACTGTACCGTCTTCTTCCGCTTATCCGAGGTCCGGCATCAGCCGGAGTAAGGAGGCCCAGAACCCCCTCTCCCCGGCCACTTCTTCCAGCTCCTCTGGGGGGATCCCGAGGCGTTCCCAGGCCAGCCGAGAGACATAGTCCCTCCAGCGTGTCCTGGGTCTTCCCCGGGGTCTCCTCCCAGTGGGCCGTGCCCGGAACACCTCACCAGGGAGGCGTCCAGGAGGCATCCTAACCAGATGCCCGAGCCACCTCATCTGGCTCCTCTCGATGCGGAGGAGCAGCGGTTCTACTCTGAGCCCCTCCCGGATGACCGAGCTTCTCACCCTATCTCTAAGGGAGAGCCCGGCCACCCTGCGAAGGAAGCTCATTTCAGCCGCTTGTATCCGCGATCTTGTTCTTTCGGTCACTACCCAAAGCTCATGACCATAGGTGAGGGTAGGAACGTAGATCGACCAGTAAATCGAGAGCTTCGCCTTCCGACTCAGCTCCCTCTTCACCGCAACAGACCGGTGCAGCACCCGCATCACTGCAGATGCCGCACCGATCCGTCTGTCGATCTCCCGCTCCATCCTGCCCAAGATCCCGCGATACTTAAACTCCTCCACTTGGGGAAGGACCTCATCCCCAACCCGGAGAAGGCACTTCACCCTTTTCCGGCTGAGGACCATGGTCTCGGATTTGGAGGTGCTGATTCTCATCCCAGCCGCTTCACAACCGGCTGCGAATTGCTCCAGCGAGAGCTGTAGATCACGGCTCGATGAAGCCAACAGAACCACATCATCTGCAAATAGCAGAGACCCAATCCTGAGGCCACCGAACCGGATCCCTTCAACACCTCGGCTGCGCCTAGAAATTCTGTCCATAAAAGTAATGAACAGAATCGGTGACAAAGGGCAGCCTTGGCGGAGTCCAACTCTCACTGGAAACGAATCCGACTTACTGCCGGCAATGCGGACCATACTCTGGCACCGGTCGTACAGGGACCGGACAGCCCGTACAAGGGAGTCCGGCACCCCATACTCCCGAAGCACCCCCCACAGGAATCCCCGGGGAACACGGTCGAACGCCTTCTCCAAGTCCACAAAACACATGTAGACTGGTTGGGTGAACTCCCATGCCCCCTCCAAGACCCTGAGGAGGGTGTAGAGCTGGTCCACCGTTCCACGGCCGGGACGAAAACCACACTGCTCCTCCTCAATCCGAGATTCAACTATCCGACGGACCCTCCTCTCCAGGACCCCTGAATAGACCTTCCCAGGGAGGCTGAGGAGTGTGATCCCCCTGTAGTTGGAACACACCCTCCGGTCCCCCTTTTTAAAGAGGGGGACCACCACCCCAGTCTGCCAATCCAGCGGTACTGTCCCCGACGTCCACGCGATGCTGCAGAGGCGTGTCAACCAAGACAGCCCCTCAGCATCCAGAGCCTTGAGGAACTCCGGGCGGATCTCATCCACACCCGGGGCCCGGCCACCGAGGAGCTTTTTAACCACCTCGGCAACCTCAGCCCCAGAGATAGGAGAGTCCGCCCCTGAGTCCCCAGACTCTGCCTCCTCATTGGAGGACGTGTCGGCGGGATTGAGGAGGTCTTCGAAGTATTCCCTCCACCGATCCACAACGTCCCGAGTCGAGGTCAACAGCTCCCCATCCCCACTGTATACAGTGTTGACGGAGCACTGCTTCCCCCTCCTGAGACGCCGGATGGTGGACCAGAATTTCTTCGAAGCCGTTCGGAAGTCGTTCTCCATGGCCTCTCCAAACTCCTCCCATGTCAGAGTTTTTGCCTCAGCAACCGCCGAAGCCGCGTTCCGCTTAGCCTGCCGATACCTGTCAGCTGCCTCCAGAGTCCCACATGCCAAAAAGGCCTGATAGGACTCCTTCTTCAGCTTGACGGCATCCCTCACTGCTGGTGTCCACCAACGAGTTCTGGGATTGCCGCCACGACAGGCACCAACGACCTTACGGCCACAGCTCCGGTCGGCCACCTCAACAATAGAGGCCCGGAACATAGCCCACTCGGACTCAATGTCCCCCTGCCTCCCTCGGAACATGGTCGAAGTTCTGCCGGAGGTGTGAGTTAGCTCTCTCTGACAGGAGACTCTGCCAGACGTTCCCAGCAGACCCTCACAACACGTTTGGGCCTGCCAGGTCTGACCGGCATCCTCCCCCACCATCTGAGCCAACCCACCACCAGGTGGTGATCAGTTGACAGCTCCGCCCCTCTCTTCACCCGAGTGTCCAAGACATGCGGCCACAAATCCGACGATACGATTATGAAGTCGATCATCGAACTGCGGCCTAGAGTGTCCTGGTGCCAAGTGCACATGTGGACACTCTTGTGCTTGAACATGGTGTTCGTTATGGACAGTCCATGACGAGCACAGAAGTCCAACAACGAAACACCACTCTGGTTCAGATCGGGGGGGCCCTGCCTCCCAACCACACCCCTCCAGGTCTCACTGTCGTTGCCCACGTGAGCATTGAAGTCCCCCAGCAGAACGAGGGAGTCCCCAGATGGAACATTCTCCAATACTCCATCCAAGGACTCCAAAAAGGGTGGGTACTCTGAACTGCTATTTGGTGCGTAAGCACAAACAACAGTCAGGACCCGTCCCCCCACCCGGAGGCGGAGAGAGGCTACCCTTTCGTCCACTGGGGTAAACCCCAATGCTACAAATTCACACAGGAAAAAAAACACAGATAGTCGACAATCAGATTGGCTACTCTAGAATAGCAGTAAAAGTCAGTCCCTCAACATATGCAAAAAATGGACCCCAAGTCTTATAAAACTTTGCAAGCGAACCATATATCGAGCACCTAACTTTCTCCAATTTCACAAACTGAAGGATGTCCCTGATCCAAGAGGAATGAGAAGGCAGCGCAGAAGACTTCCACTTCAGTAAAATCAAACGTCTAGCCAATAAAGAGACAAAGGCTACAAAGTCAGCTTTATGTTTAGGAAGCTGCAAAGTAGGGGGTAAAACTCCAAACAAAGCTGTACATGCTGTTGGATCAATTTGAAACTCTGTACAAACAGAGATACAGTTAAATATCTGTGTCCAATAATTGAATAGTGATGGGCATGGGTAGCTGGAGCCTGATGACATTGTATGCACCGAGGATAAACATCATCATAGATTTTGGAGAGCTTAACTCGAGTGAAATGGACACGATGTAAAATTTTGCACTGGGTCAGACCATGTCTAGCACAAATAGATAAGGAGTGAACCCAATGCAAAATGGCATCCCACAGCTCCTCCGAGATCTCCTCCCCTAGATCCTGCTCCCACTGGGATTTGATTTTGTGCTGTGAGGTAAGCTGGAAAGAATAGATAAGATTGTACAGATGTGAAATAGCACCCTTAATGGTAGGAGATGAGATTAAAAAGGAGTCAATAAGAGAGGCCTCTGGAAGACTGGGGAAAATGGGGCTAAGATTGCAGATGAAACTACGCACCTGAAGGTATCTAAAAAATGCTGTCTAGGCAAATGGAATTTCTCAGAGAGTTGCTGAAATGATGCAAATACATCGGTAATATATATGTCCCTAAATACCCTGATGCCGTAGTCAGACCACGGTAAAAAAGGCCTCATCAATCAAGGAGGGATGAAGAACAGGGTTAACTGATCAGGGTGCTAAAAATGAGAAAGACTGTAAACCAAAGTAGTGTCGAAATTGCTTCTAGATTTTAAAAGTTGAGCATGGGTGAGAGCAGTCAATGAAGCAGGATTAGCAGAAAACATCTCCATTCTCAACCATGTAGGAGGAACTGCTGTCCTCTCCAGAGAGATCCAAAGCTGAATCACCCTAAGGGTGGAAGCCCAGTAATAAAATCTGAAGTTAGGAAGGGCCAAGCCCCCCAGGGTCTTGGGTCTCTGCAATAGCTCCCTTCGCAATCGAGGGACCTTCCTGTTCCATATAAACTCAGAGATTAATTTATCTAATTTGTGAAAAAAGACTGAGGGAGAAAGACAGGTATGGACTGGAAGAGATAAGACAATTTGGGGAGGATGTTCATCTTAACCGAATTAACCCTGGCCACAAGGGAAAGGGGCAACAGAGACCACATCTGAAAGTCCTTCTGTATCTGATCTAGTAATGCATCATCATCATCATTGGGTCTCTTGCTCGGTGGTGGGGGTGATGCCATGCGTAGAGCCAATCACTTTCACCTATCTTCTCCATTTGGGTCAGTCCAGTGCTAGAGGCTCTGCTACAGTCAGCGACAAGCCTAGTTGGTGTAGGTCCCTGGTAACAGCGTCCATCCATCGTGTGCGGGGGGCACCGTGGGGGCGTTTGGGGTCAAAGTGGAGGATAGCGTGAGTGGGATGTTCGGGAGGGAGTCTTTTGAGATGGCCATACCAGCACATCCCTCACTGTGCTGCCAATTGGGACGCGGGGGGTTGGGGTTATTGGGTGCGTTCTCGCAGCGAGATGTTGGAGACCCGGTCTCGCCACTTTATTCCCTCAGTTGTACGCAGAGCTCTGCTGTAGAACCCATCGATTCTGGCTGCCATGGTCTTGTTGAGAGGCCACGATTCTGCTCTGTAGAGAAGGATAGAGAGGACTGAGGTGTTATAGATCCTCAATTTGGTCTCCCTTGATATGGAGTGGTGTCTCCACAGTGGTTTCCAGAGTGTTTTCATGGCACTGGCTGCCGGGGTACTTCTCTGGTTTATTTTCATTGTGATGTTGCCGTTGTTGGTGATTATGAATCCGAGGTAGGTGAAAGAAGTCACAAACTTAACTTCCTCTCCAATGATCTACAACGGAGGGGGGTAGCACCTCCGATCTAGTAATGGGACAAAATTATTATCAAACAAATCTTCAAATCAGTCTCTAATCTGGATACCAAAGTATTTAAAGCCAAATGGAACAATTTTGAATGGGAAACCCTGAGCAGCATTTTGGGCCCCTTGATATAAAGGAAATAGCTCACTCTTGTCCAAATTTAGTTTATAGCCTGAAATCTGACCAAATGAACTAAGAATGTTAAGAGCAGCTGGAACTGAGACAGAGTTGTCAGCATAAAGGGAAACCTTCTGTTCAAGACCATATCTTGTAATACCAGTGATTTGTGGCGCAGAGTGAATTGCAATACCCAGAGGTTCAATTGCAACAGCAAATAGAAGAGGAGCTCAGAGGACAATCCTGACGAGTGGAGCAGGACAAAGTAAAATAGTCTGAATGGGTGTCATTGGTTCTGACTGAAGCCACAGGGGAAGAATATAGCAACTTAATCCAAGAAATGAACTCCTGCCCAAAACCAAATTTTTCCAAGGCGTAAAAAAGGTAATTCCACTCCACTCGCTCAAAAGCCTTCTAAAGAAGGCTAATGAAATTACAGCTTCTGGCCCAACTGATGTAGAAGGATTATAAACAACATTAAGAAGTCATTGGAGATTAAAGAACCCATGTCTGTTCTGGACAAAACCTGTCTAATCAGAGGAGATTGTCAAAGGCAAAACTGATTCCAGTCATAGAGCTAATAATTTGGACATAAGTTTTACATCAACAGATAAAAGACTAATTGGATGGTAGCTCAAACAATACAGAGGGTCCTTATTCTTTTTTAAGAGTAATGATATAGAGGTCTGATTTAGAGTCTGAGGCCATTTGGAAAGAGTAAGAGATTCATTAAACATCCATCCATCCATTATCTATACCCGTTTCATCCTCTGAAGGGTCACGTTCATTAAACATTTCAATTAAAACTGGTGCTAATTTGTCAAAAAAGGTCTTGTAGAACTTGATTGGAAAACCATCAGGGCCTGGGTATTTTCCAGGCTGCATAGAAAATGTATCCCATTTGAGATCGTCAATGATTATTGGGCCCTCTAACCGCTCAGCAGTATCAGCATCTACCTTAATCAACTCCAGTGAGTCAAAAAAAATTTATCCAGACCTGACAGATCAGACTCAACCTCAGAAGTGTATAAAGAGGAATGAAATTGTTTAAACTGATCATTCTTTAGGGTCGGTTGTGATGCCAGAGGGAGTATGAATTTGTGGAATCTGCTGAGAGGAGGATTCCTGTCTAAGCTGGTGGGCCAAGTTTGGTTGCTTTATCCCTGGATTCATAATAACAATATTTAGCCATATATAAGAGCTCCTCAACCTCTTTTGTAGACAGAACATCAAACTCAGCCTGAAGAGAGAGACGATCTTTATGAGTGTCTGGGGACGGGGAGGAAGTAGATTTCATCGAGCTGTGAGATTCGCATCCTCAGTTCCTTTAATTTTTTTTCTTTGCTTGTTCTCATAGCTGCTGTATGATATAATTTCACCTCTTATGTATGCTTTCAAAGTCTCCCAAAGAAGGGAGGCCGATGTGCCTGGAGTTCTGTTGGTAATAAGAAAAAAATCTATTTGATTAGAGACAAATTTAACAAAGTCCTCATTAGAAAACAAGCGTGTATTAAGACGCCAAGGGGGGAACACACGTTCACGTTCCTGTATGAATAACTCCAATATGATCGGAGCATGATCTGATATTATAATGGTATCATAAGAGCAAAACTGAACAGAATGAAGAAATCGGTTGTCCAAGAGATAATAATCAATACAAGAAAAGGAATGATGGACGTGAGAGAAAAAAGAATAGGATTTACTTGTTGGATTAAGAAAGCGCCATGGATCAGAGACTGAAAACTCATCCATAAAGGACAGAATGGTCTTAGAATACTTTGAAAGCACTCCCGGTCTCGTAGAAGAACGGTCTAATACAGGATTATGTCAACAGTTGAAATCACCCCCCATGATAAGTAGATGAGTTGACATGTCAGGTAACTTGGCAAACAATTGACGAAAAAATTGATCGTCATCCCAGTTTGGACCATACACATTGGCCAGAATCACAGATTTACTATATAGCTGCCCCGTTACAAACACAAACTGTCCGTTGGTGTCAACAATAACATCAGAGCACACAAAAGGAACAGATTTATGAATCAAAATCGCAACACCTCTAGATTTACCATTGAAGCCTGAATGAAATACCCGACTAACCTACCACCCCTTTAATCTGATATGACTGGAAGATTTTAAATGACTCTCTTGAAGAAAAACAATATGGGCACCTAATTGTTAAAGGTGGTGAAGAATCTTGCTACGTTTAATAGGTTGATTTAGACCATTACAGTTCCAGCTAATAAATTTGGGTCCTGTCCCTGATTGTCGTGGTATCCTAGAATGCTACATGCTGATCAAGTATTAGTGTACACTGCAGCATGGAATATATAACAGTCACGAAGATAAAATAATACATGGGTGACCTGACACAAGAAAATACAAATCACACTAAGAAAGAGAAAGAACTCCTCACTCACCCACCAGATGAGCTGAAGCGTCTACCCAAACAAAACGCAAGCTAATCCCAGAAACTACCGAAAATATCCTAACACGCCCCGTTAACAGCACAAACTAGTAGTGCTCATCCGAGTTCATAATAAGGCATAATATGAATATGTAAACACAGTACCAAAATATGACAAGTGGCACAAGTCCAGACATCACAAACTCAAAGCAGGGCAGCCTCTCAACAGAAAACGGGACAACTTAACCCCCAGTTTACCAAACAGTCAGCCGCTTTCAAGCTGTAGCTCCAGCAGAGACACCAGACTTTAAGTTCACCTTGACAAAATCCATTGCAGTGGCCGGATCTTCAAAAGTGTGTGTAGCTCCACCAGGAAGAGTGAGCCTCAAAATCACAGGAAACCTCAATCTGAACTTCACTCCAGGACAGGAATGCAAGAGACGTTTAACATCCGTGAATGCAGCACGGTTCTTCGCGACTGATGAAGTATAGTCAGGAAAAATGAACAGTCTTTTACCTTGGAAGAGGAGAGTCCCTGGACACCTCGCTAGTGAGGCGTAGAATATAATTCCTCATGTGAAAGAAGTGTACACGAATCACAAAGGGTCGTAGTGGTTTACCATCACTGGGCTTTGGTCGAAGAGTGCGGTGAGCACGGTCGAGCAGGGGCAAGTCATCCAGGCCAAGGGAGTCCATCAGCAGCTTAGCAATGAATTTGGTTGGGTGCACACCTTCAGCCCCCTCCGGCACACCCACCAGACGAATATTATTCCTCCCCGCTCTACCTTCCAGGTCCTCACATTTATCGGTCAGCAGCTTGACTTCAGCTTTCAGAGTAGAAACTGTTGAATCCAGTGAAGTTAGCAGGTCACTGTGGTCCGTGCACGCACGCTGTAACTCCGTGATGGCCTGATCATTGGAGCTAAGTTTTTGTTGCATCAGTTCAGTTGCGTGCCTAAGTTCCTCTCTTAATGAAGAAATGTCTGCCCGGAGCTCGTGAGACAATGACTCTATTTTGCCACAAATGTCTCCCCTCCGCTGGTCTAACAGCCCGGAGGTGACCCAAATTGGGTCCGTGCTCGGGGTCTGTGACCACCTTCGGTGGAGATGGGAGCTCAGTCGAGGTAGAAGCCTTAGCAGTGCACCTCTGCGAGCTTGGTTTCTTCGTGCAGCTGCCATTATTGTCCGCTAAAATTCCCTAAAACACACTTAAATGACAGATTTACGATCTCAGGTCTGAACAGCATCTGGCTCCATCTGCGCACCAAACTCAATTCAATAAACGACCAATTAAAGATCTCTATTCTGAACAGCATCTGGCTCCATCTATGCACCAAACTCCATTCAAAAAACAAAAAATTTAAGGTCTCAGGTCTGAAGAGCATCTGGCTCTATCTGCGCACCAAACACCATTCATTAAATGACCGATTTAGGGTCTCATGTCTGAATATCATCTGGCTCCATCTGGTCACCAAACTCCATTCATTAAATGACTGATTTAAGATTTCTGTTCTGAACAGCATCTGGCTCCATCTATGCACCGAACTCAATTCAATAAAAAAAACAATTGAAGGTTTAAGGTCTGAAGAGCATCTGGCTCCATCTGGTCAAAAAATTCCATTCATTAAATGACTGATTCAAGATCTCTGTTCTGAACAGCACCTGGCTCCATCTATGCACCAAACTCCATTCATTAAATGACCAATTCAAAATCTCAGCTCTGAACAGCATCCGGCTCCGTCTGCGCACCAAACTCCATTCATTAAACAACAGATTTAAGATTTCAGGTCTGAACAGCATCTGGCTCCATCTGGTCACCAAACTCAATTCAATAAAAAACAATTGAAGGTTTAAGGTCTGAAGAGCATCTGGCTCCATCTGGTCACAAAATTCCATTCATTAAATGACTGATTCAAGATCTCTGTTCTGAACAGAATCTGGCTCCATCTTATAACCAAACTCCATTCATTAAATGACCGATTTAAGGTCTCAGTTCTGAACAGCATCTGGCTCCATCTATGCACCAAACTCCATTCATTAAACGACCTATTTAAGGTCTCAGGTCTGAACAGCATCGGGCTTCATTTGCGCACCAAACTCCATTCATTAAACGACTTATTTAAGATCTCTGTTCTGAACAGCATCTGGCTTCATCTTATCAGCAAACTCCATTCCTTAAATGACCAATTTAAAATCTCAATTCTGAACAGCATCTGGCTCCATCTATGCACCAAACTCCATTCTTTAAACAAACTTTTTAAGGTCTCAGGTCTAAACAGCATCTGGCTCCATCTGTGAACCAAACTCTATTACTTAAACGACCGATTTAAGATCTCAGGTCTGAACAGCATCTGGCTCAATCTATGCACTAAACTCCATTCATTAAACGACCTATTTAAGGTCTCAGGTCTGAACAGCATCGGGCTCCATTTGCGCACCAAACTCGATTCATTAAATGACAGATTTAAGATCTCAGGTCTTAACAGCATCTGGCTCCATCTGCGCACTAAACTTAATTCATTAAAAGACAGAGTTAAGATTTCAGGTCTGAAAAGTATCTGGCTCCATCTTATCACCAAACTCCATTCATTAAATGACCAGTTTAAGGTCTCAGTTCTGAACAACATCTGGCTCCATCTATGCACCAAACTCCATTCATTAAAAGACCTATTTAAGGTCTCAAGTCTGAACAGCATCTGGCTCCATTTGCACACCAAACTCAATTCAATAAACGACATATTTAAGATCTCTGTTCTAAATAGCATCTGGCTCTATCTATGCACCAAACTCCATTCAATAACAAAACAATTTAAGATTTCTGGTCTGAACAGCATCTGGCTCCATCTATGCACCAAACTCCAGTCATTAAACGACCAATTAAAGGTCTCAGGTCTGAACAGCATCTGGCTCTATCTGTGAACCAAACTCCATTACTTAAACGACCGATTTAAGATCTCAGGTCTGAACAGCATCTGGCTCCATCTGCGCACTAAACTTAATTCATTAAACGACAGATTTAAGATTTCAGGTCTGAACAGTATCTGGCTCCATGTGTGCACAAAACTCCATTCATTAAACAACAGATTTAAGATTTCAGGTCTGAACAGCATCTGGCTCCATCTGTGCACGAAACTCCATTCATTAAACGACCGATTTAAGATCTCAGGTCTGAACAGCATCTGGCTCCATCTATGCACCAAACTCCATTCATTAAATGACCAATTAAAAGTCTCAGGTCTGAACAGCATCTGGCTCCGTCTGCACACCAAACTCCATTCATTAAACGACAGATTTAAGATCTCAGGTCTGAACAGCATCTGGCTCCATCTGCGCACCAAACTCAATTCAATAAACAACCAATTTAAGATCTATATTCTGAACAGCATCCGGCTCCATCTATGCACCAAACTCAATTCAATAAAAAAAACAATTTAAGGTTTAAGGTCTGAAGAGCATCTGGCTCCATCTATGCACCAAACTCCATTCATTAAATGACCTATTTAAGGTCGCAGGTCTAAACAGCATCTGGCTCCATCTGTGAACCAAACTCCATTACTTAAACGACCGATTTAGGATCTCAGGTCTCAACAGCATCTGGCTCCATCTGCGCACTAAACTTAATTTATTAAACGACAGATTTAAGATTTCAGGTCTGAACAGTATCTGGCTCCATGTGTGCACAAAACTCCATTCATTAAACAACAGATTTAAGATTTCAGGTCTGAAAAGAATCTGACTCCATCTATGCACTAAACTTAATTCATTAAATGACAGAGTTAAGATTTCAGGTCTAAAAAAACATCTGGCTCCATGTGCGCACCAAACTCCATTCATTAAACGACCTATTTAAAGTCTCAGATCTGAATGGCATTTGGCTCCATCTGGTCACCAAACTCAATCAATTAAACGACAGATTTAAGATGTCTGTTCTAAACAGCATCTGGCTCCATCTATGCACCAAACTCCATTCATTAAATGACCAATTCAAAATCTCAGGTCTGAACAGCATCCAGCTCCGTCTGCACACCAAACTCCATTCATTAAACGACAGATTTAAGATCTCAGGTCTGAACAGCATCGGGCTCCATTTGCTCACCAAACTCGATTCATTAAATGACAGATTTAAGATCTCAGGTCTTAACAGCATCTGGCTCCAACTGCGCACTAAACTTAATTTATTAAAAGACAGAGTTAAGATTTCAGGTCTGAAAAGTATCTGGCTCCATCTTATCACCAAACTCCATTCATTAAATGACCAATTTAAGGTCTCAGTTCTGAATAGCATCTGGCTCCATCTATGCACCAAACTCCATTCATTAAAAGACCTATTTAAGGTCTCAAGTCTGAACAGCATCTGGCTCCATTTACGCACCAAACTCAATTCAATAAACGACATATTTAAGATCTCTGTTCTAAATAGCATCTGGCTCTATCTATGCACCAAACTCCATTCAATAACGAAACGATTTAAGATTTCAGGTCTAAAAAACATCTCGCTCCATGTGCGCACCAAACTGCATTCATTAAACGACCTATTTAAGGTCTCAGATCTGAACGGCATTTGGCTCCATCTGGTCACCAAACTCAATTAATTAAACGACAGATTTAAGATGTCTGTTCTAAACAGCATCTGGCTCCATCTATGCACCAAACTCCATTCAATAACGAAACGATTTAAGATTTCTGGTCTGAACAGCAGCTGCCTCCATCTATGCACCAAACTCCAGTCATTAAACGACCTATTAAAGGTCTCAGGTCTGAACAGCATCTGGCTCCATCTGTGAACCAAACTCCATTACTTAAACGACCGATTTAAGATCTCAGGTCTGAACAGCATCTGGCTCCATCTGCGCCCTAAACTTAATGACAGATTTAAGATTTCAGGTCTGAACAGTATCTGGCTCCATGTGTGCACAAAAGTCCATTCATTAAACAACAGATTTAAGATTTCAAGTCTGAACAGCATCTGGCTCCATCTGTGCACGAAACTCCATTCATTAAACGACCGATTTAAGATCTCAGGTCTGAACAGCATCTGGCTCCATCTATGCACCAAACTCCATTCATTAAATGACCAATTAAAAGTCTCAGGTCTGAACAGCATCTGGCTCCGTCTGCACACCAAACTCCATTCATTAAACGACAGATTTAAGATCTCAGGTCTGAACAGCATCTGGCTCCATCTGCGCACCAAACTCAATTCAATAAACAACCAATTTAAGATCTCTATTCTGAACAGCATCTGGCTCCATCTATGCACCAAACTCAATTCAATAAAAAAAACAATTTAAGGTTTAAGGTCTGAAGAGCATCTGGCTCCATCTATGCACCAAACTCCATTCATTAAACGACCTATTTAAGGTCGCAGGTCTAAACAGCATCTGGCTCCATCTGTGAACCAAACTCCATTACTTAAACGACTGATTTAAGATCTCAGGTCTGAACAGCATCTGGCTCCATCTGCGCACTAAACTTAATTTTTTAAACGACAGATTTAAGATTTCAGGTCTGAACAGTATCTGGCTCCATGTGTGCACAAAACTCCATTCATTAAACAACAGATTTAAGATTTCAGGTCTGAAAAGCATCTGACTCCATCTATGCACTAAACTTAATTCATTAAATGACAGAGTTAAGATTTCAGGTCTGAACAGTATCTGGCTCCATGTGTGCACAAAACTCCATTCATTAAACAACAGATTTAAGATTTCAAGTCTGAACAGCATCTGGCTCCATCTGTGCACGAAACTCCATTCATTAAACGACCGATTTAAGATCTCAGGTCTGAACAGCATCTGGCTCCATCTATGCCCCAAACTCCATTCATTAAATGACCAATTAAAAGTCTCAGGTCTGAACAGCATCTGGCTCCGTCTGCACACCAAACTCCATTACTTAAACGACCGATTTAAGATCTCAGGTCTGAACAGCATCTGGCTCCATCTGCGCACTAAACTTAATTTATTAAACGACAGATTTAAGATTTCAGGTCTGAACAGTATCTGGCTCCATGTGTGCACAAAACTCCATTCATTAAACAACAGATTTAAAATTTCAGGTCTGAAAAGCATCTGGCTCCATCTGTGAACCAAACTCCATTACTTAAACGACCGATTTAAGATCTCAGGTCTGAACAGCATCTGGCTCCATCTGTGAACCAAACTCCATTACTTAAACGACCGATTTAAGATCTCAGGTCTGAACAGCATCTGGCTCCATCTGCGCACTAAACTTAATTCATTAAACGACAGATTTAAGATTTCAGGTCTGAACAGTATCTGGCTCCATGTGTGCACAAAAGTCCATTCATTAAACAACAGATTTAAGTTTTCAAGTCTGAACAGCATCTGGCTCCATCTGTGCACGAAACTCCATTCATTAAACGACCGATTTAAGATCTCAGGTCTGAACAGCATCTGGCTCCATCTATGCACCAAACTCCATTCAATAAAAAAACAATTTTTTTTTTAAGATTTTTTTTGGCTCTAATGGCCTTTATTAAAAGTTGAGAGACAGGAAGGGGGGCAGAGAGAATGGGGAAGACACGTGGGAAAGAGTTGCCAAGCCGGGAATTGAACTCACGACCAGCCGCACGAGGACTATAGCCTCTGTATATGGCCACCTGCCCTAACCACTGCTCCACCAGGGCGACACAATAAGAAAACAATTTAAGGTTTAAGTTCTAAAGAGCATCTGGCTCCATCTTATCACCAAACTCCATTCATTAAATGACCGATTCAAAATCTAAGGTCTGAACAGCATCCGGCTCCATCTGCGCACCAAACTCCATTCATTAAACGACAGATTTAAGATCTCAGGTCTGAACAGCATCTGGCTCCATCTGTGCACCAAACTCAATTCAATAAACAACCAATTTAAGATCTCTATTCTGAACAGCATCTGGCTCCATCTATGCACCAAACTCAATTCAATAAAAAAAACAATTTAAGGTTTAAGGTCTGAAGAACATCTGGCTTCATCTATGCACCAAACTCCATTCATTAAACTACCTATTTAAGGTCGCAGGTCTAAACAGCATCTGGCTCCATCTGTGAACCAAACTCCATTACTTAAACGACCGATTTAAGATCTCAGGTCTGAACAACATCTGGCTCCATCTGCGCACTAAACTTAATTTATTAAACGACAGATTTAAGATTTCAGGTCTGAACAGTATCTGGCTCCATGTGTGCACAAACCTCCATTCATTAAACAACAGATTTAAGATTTCAGGTCTGAAAAGCATCTGACTCCATCTATGCACTAAACTTAATTCATTAAATGACAGAGTTAAGATTTCAGGTTTAAAAAAACATCTGGCTCCATGTGCGCACCAAACTCCATTCATTAAACGACCTATTTAAGGTCTCAGATCTGAACGGCATTTGGCTCCATCTGGTCACCAAACTCAATTAATTAAACGACAGATTTAAGATGTCTGTTCTAAACAGCATCTGGCTCCATCTATGCACCAAACTCCATTCATTAAATGACCAATTCAAAAATCTCAGGTCTGAACAGCATCCAGCTCCGTCTGCGCACCAAACTCCATTCATTAAACGACAGATTTAAGATCTCAGGTCTGAACAGCATCTGGCTCCATCTGCGCACCAAACTCAATTCAATAAACAACCAATTTAAGATCTCTATTCTGAACAGCATCTGGCTCCATCTATGCACCGAACTCAATTCAATAAAAAAAACAATTTAAGGTTTAAGGTCTGAAGAGGATCTGGCTCCATCTGGTCACAAAACTCCATTCATTAAATGACTGATTCAAGATCTCTGTTCTGAACAGCATCTGGCTCCATCTATGCACCAAACTCCATTCATTAAACGACCTATTTAAGGTCTCAGGTCTGAACAGCATCGGGCTCCATTTGCGCACCAAACTCGATTCATTAAATGACAGATTTAAGATCTCAGGTCTTAACAGCATCTGGCTCCATCTGCGCACTAAACTTAATTCATTAAAAGACAGAGTTAAGATTTCAGGTCTGAAAAGTATCTGGCTCCATCTTATCACCAAACTCCATTCATTAAATGACCAATTTAAGGTCTCAGTTCTGAATAGCATCTGGCTCCATCTATGCACCAAACTCCATTCATTAAATGACCGATTCAAAATCTAAGGTCTGAACAGCATCCGGCTCCATCTGCGCACCAAACTCAATTCAATAAACAACCAATTTAAGGTCTCTATTCTGAACAGCATCTGGCTCCATCTATGCACCAAACTCCATTCAATAAAAAAACAATTTTTTTTAAAAATTTTTTTGGCTCTAGTGGCCTTTCTTAAAAGTTGAGAGACAGGAAGGGAGGCAGAGAGAATGGGGAAGACACGTGGGAAAGAGTTGCCAAGCCGGGAATCGAACTCACGACCAGCCGCACGAGGACTATAGCCTCTGTATATGGCCACCTGCCCTAACCACTGCACCACCAGGGCGACACAATAAGAAAACAATTTAAGGTTTAAGTTCTGAAGAGCATCTGGCTCAATCTTATCACCAAACTCCATTCATTAAATGACCGATTCAAAATCTAAGGTCTGAACAGCATCCGGCTCCATCTGCGCACCAAACTCCATTCATTAAACGACAGATTTAAGATCTCAGGTCTGAACAGCATCTGGCTCCATCTGCGCACCAAACTCAATTCAATAAACAACCAATTTAAGATCTCTATTCTGAACAGCATTTGGCTCCATCTATGCACCGAACTCAATTCAATAAAAAAAACAATTTAAGGTTTAAGGTCTGAAGAGCATCTGGCTCCATCTTATCACCAAACTCCATTCATTAAACGACCTATTTAAGGTCTCAGGTGTGAACAGCATCGGGCTCCATTTGCGCACCAAACTCGATTCATTAAATGACAGATTTAAGATCTCAGGTCTTAACAGCATCTGGCTCCATCTGCACACTAAACTTAATTCATTAAATGACCGATTTAAGGTCTCAGGTCTGAACAGCATCTGGCTCCATCTGGTCACCAAACTCCATTCATTAAATGACCGATTCAAAATAAAAGGTCTGAACAGCATCCGGCTCCATCTGCGCACCAAACTCCATTTATTAAACGACAGATTTAAGATCTCAGGTCTGAACAGCATCTGGCTCCATCTGCGCACCAAACTCAATTCAATAAACAACCAATTTAAGATCTCTATTCTAAACAGCATCTGGCTCCATCTATGCACCAAACTCAATTCATTAAACAACCGATTTAAGATCTCAGGTCTGAACAGCATCTGGCTCCATCTGCGCACTAAACTTAATTCATTAAAAGACAGAGTTAAGATTTCAGGTCTGAAAAGTATCTGGCTCCATCTTATCACCAAACTCCATTCATTAAATGACCAATTTAAGGTCTCAGTTCTGAACAGCATCTGGCTCCATCTATGCACCAAATTCCATTCATTAAAAGACCTATTTAAGGTCTCAAGTCTGAACAGCATCTGGCTCCATTTGCACACCAAACTCAATTCAATAAACAACATATTTAAGATCTCTGTTCTAAATAGCATCTGGCTCTATCTATGCACCAAACTCCATTCAATAACGAAAAGATTTAAGATTTCTGGTCTGAACAGCATCTGGCTCCATCTATGCACCAAACTTCAGTCATCAAACACCCTATTAAAGGTCTCAGGTCTGAACAGCATCGGGCTCCATTTGCGCACCAAACTCGATTCATTAAATGACAGATTTAAGATCTCAGGTCTTAACAGCATCTGGCTCCATCTGCACACTAAACTTAATTCATTAAATGACCGATTTAAGGTCTCAGGTCTGAACAGCATCTGGCTCCATCTGGTCACCAAACTCCATTCATTAAATGACCGATTCAAAATAAAAGGTCTGAACAGCATCCGGCTCCATCTGCGCACCAAACTCCATTTATTAAACGACAGATTTAAGATCTCAGGTCTGAACAGCATCTGGCTCCATCTGCGCACCAAACTCAATTCAATAAACAACCAATTTAAGATCTCTATTCTAAACAGCATCTGGCTCCATCTATGCACCAAACTCAATTCATTAAACAACCGATTTAAGATCTCAGGTCTGAACAGCATCTGGCTCCATCTGCGCACTAAACTTAATTCATTAAAGACAGAGTTAGAGAGTTAAGATTTCAGGTCTGAAAAGTGTCTGGCTCCATCTTATCACCAAACTCCATTCATTAAATGACCAATTTAAGGTCTCAGTTCTGAACAGCATCTGGCTCCATCTATGCACCAAATTCCATTCATTAAAAGACCTATTTAAGGTCTCAAGTCTGAACAGCATCTGGCTCCATTTGCACACCAAACTCAATTCAATAAACAACATATTTAAGATCTCTGTTCTAAATAGCATCTGGCTCTATCCATGCACCAAACTCCAATCAATAACGAAAAGATTTAAGATTTCTGGTCTGAACAGCATCTGGCTCCATCTATGCACCAAACTCCAGTCATCAAACACCCTATTAAAGGTCTCAGGTCTGAACAGCATCTGGCTCCATCTGTGAACCAAACTCCATTACTTAAACGACCGATTTAAGATCTCAGGTCTGAACAGCATCTGGCTCCATCTGCGCATTAAACTTAATTCATTATACGACAGATTTAAGATTTCAGGTCTGAACAGCATCTGGCTCCATCTATGCACGAAACTCCATTCATTAAACGACCGATTTAAGATCTCAGGTCTGAACAGCATCTGGCTCCATCTATGCACCAAACTCCATTCATTAAATGACCAATTAAAAGTCTCAGGTCTGAACAGCATCCGGCTCCGTCTGCGCACCAAACTCCATTCATTAAACGACAGATTTAAGATCTCAGGTCTGAACAGCATCTGGCTCCATCTATGCACCAAACTCCATTCATTAAACGACCTATTTAAGGTCTCAGGTCGGAACAGCATCGGGCTCCATCTGCGCACCAAACTCAATTCAATAAACAACCAATTTAAGATCTCTATTCTTAACAGCATCTGGCTCCATCTTATAACCAAACTCCATTCATTAAATGACCGATTTAAGGTCTCAGTTCTTAACAGCATCTGGCTCCATCTATGCACCAAACTCCATTCATTAAACAACCTATTTAAGGTTTCAGGTCGGAACAGCATCGGGCTCCATTTGCGCACCAAACTCCATTCATTAAACGACTTATTTAAGATCTCTGTTCTGAACAGCATCTGGCTTCATCTTATCACCAAACTCCATTCCTTAAATGACCAATTTAAGATCTCAATTCTGAACAGCATCTGGCTCCATCTATGCACCAAACTCCATTCTTTAAACGACCTATTTAAGGTTTCAGGTCTAAACAGCATCTGGCTCCATCTGTGAACCAAACTCCATTACTTAAACGACCGATTTAAGATCTCAGGTCTGAACAGCATCTGGCTCCATCTGCGCACTAAACTTAATTCATTAAACAACAGATTCAAGATTTCAGGTCTGAACAGTACCTGGCTCCATCTATGCACTAAACTTAATTCATTAAATGACAGAGTTAAGATTTCAGGTCTAAAAAAGCATCTGGCTCCATGTGCGCACCAAACTCCATTCATTAAACAACCTATTTAAGGTTTCAGATCTTGTGGAATTATAACTGTGCTTGCATATTTGGACACATATATTAAGAGTAAAATTAAAGTTGCTAAAAGATCTGTAGGTCACAAGCTGAGCTAGAGTCATAAAATTGCAGGCAATAAAAAGACAACTGGGCTGTGTCGGGGTGATGTGTTCTTGTCGGGGGAAGGAACTGTTAAGGGGGACAATGGGGGAGTTGCCTTTATCTAACAGAATGTTTTACGCCCTGCATGTGTCAATAAAACTAGCCTGTGAGCTGCAGAGTCAGAGATCAGCCAGAACCTGGACAGAAAGAACAGACCAGTGTCTGTCAGGTGGTCTCTCCCTTTGCAAAGGCAAAAATATAAAAAGTGTCATGACTATTATTGACTTCAAATTAATCTCACTTTGAGTCCACAGATCAGCAGTCCGGGGAAGGTCAGGTTGACCACAACAATCTAAACATCATTTGGCTCCATCTGGTCACCAAACTCAATTAATTAAACGACAGATTTAAGATGTCTGTTCTGAACAGCATCTGGCTCCATCTATGCACCAAACTCCATTCATTAAATGACCAATTTAAGATCTCAGGTCTGAACAGCATCCAACTCCGTCTGCGCACCAAACTCCATTCATTAAACGACAGATTTAAGATCTCAGGTCTGAACAGCATCTGGCTCCATCTGCGCACCAAACTCAATTCATTAAACAACCAATTTAAGATCTCTATTCTGAACAGCATCTGGCTCCATCTATGCACCGAACTCAATTCAGTAAAAAAAAACAATTTAAGGTTTAAGGTCTGAAGAGCATCTGGCTCCATCTGGTCACAAAACTCCATTCATTAAATGACTGATTCAAGATCTCTTTTCTGAACAGCATCTGGCTCCATCTGGTCACAAAACTCCATTCATTAAATGACTGATTCAAGATCTCTGTTCTGAACAGCATCTGGCTCCATCTGGTCACAAAACTCCATTCATTAAATGACCGATTTAAGGTCTCAGTTCTGAACAACATCTGGCTCCATTTATGCACCAAACTCCATTCATTAAACGACCTATTGAAGGTCTCAGGTCTGAACATCATCTGGCTCCATCTGGTCACCAAACTCCATTCATTAAATGACTGATTTAAGATCTCTGTTCTGAACAGCATCTGGCTCCATCTATGCACCAAACTCCATTCATTAAACGACAGATTTAAGATCTCAGGTCTGAACAGCATCTGGCTCCATCTGCGCACCAAACTCAATTCAATAAACAACCAATTTAAGATCTCTATTCTGAACAGCATCTGGCTCCATCTATGCACCAAACTCAATTCAATAAAAAAACAATTTAAGGTTTAAGGTCTGAAGAGCATCTGGCTCCATCTGGTCACAAAACTCCATTCATTAAATGACTGATTCAAGATCTCTGTTCTGAAGAGCATCTGGCTCCATCTTATCACCAAACTCCATTCATTAAATGACCGATTTAAGGTCTCAGTTCTGAACAGCATCTGGCTCCATCTGCGCAAAAAACTCCATTCATTGAACGACAGATTTAAGATCTCAGGTCTGAACAGCATCTGGCTCCATCTGCGCACCAAACTCATTTCAATAAACAACCAATTTAAGATCTCTATTCTGAACAGCATCTGGCTCCATCTATGCACCAAACTCCATTCAATAAAAAAACAATTTAAGGTTTAAGGTCTGAAGAGCATCTGGCTCCATCTGGTCACAAAACTCCATTCATTAAATGACTGATTCAAGATCTCTGTTCTGAACAGCATCTGGCTCCATCTGGTCACAAAACTCCATTCATTAAATGACTGATTCAAGATCTCTGTTCTGAACAGCATCTGGCTCCATCTTGTAACCAAACTCTATTCATTAAATGACCGATTTAAGGTCTCAGGTCTGAACAGCATCTGGCTCGATCTGCGCACCAAACTCAATTCAATAAACAACCAATTTAAGATCTCTATTCTGAACAGCATCTGGCTCCATCTATGCACCAAACTCCATTCATTAAACGACCGATTTAAGATCTCAGGTCTAAACAGCATCTGGCTCCATCTGCGCACTAAACTTAATTCAATAAAAGACAGAGTTAAGATTTCAGGTCTGAAAAGTATCTGGCTCCATCTTATCACTAAACTCCATTCATTAAATGACCAATTTAAGGTCTCAGTTCTGAACAGCTTCTGGCTCCATCTATGCACCAAATTCCATTCATTAAAAGACCTATTTAAGATCTCTATTCTGAACAGCATCTGGCTCCATCTATGCACCAAACTCCATTTAATAAAAAAACAATTTAAGGTTTAAGGTTTTAAGAGCATCTGGCTCCATCTGGTCACAAAACTCCATTCATTAAATTACTGATTCAAGATCTCTGTTCTGAACAGCATCTGGCTCCATCTTATAACCAAACTCCATTCATTAAATGACCGATTTAAGGTCTCAGTTCTGAACAGCATCTGGCTCCATGTATGCACCAAACTCCATTCATTAAACGACCTATTTAAGGTCTCAAGTCTGAACAGCATCGGGCTCCATTTGCGCACCAAACTCCATTACTTAAACGACAGATTTAAGATTTCAGGTCTGAACAGTATCTGGCTCCATGTGTGCACAAAACTCCATTCATTAAACAACAGATTTAAGATTTCAGGTCTAAAAAAGCATCTGGCTCCATGTGCGCACCAAACTCCATTCATTAAACTACCTATTTAAGGTCTCAGATCTGAACAGCATTTGGCTCCATCTGGTCACCAAACTCAATTCAATAAACAACCAATTTAAGATCTCTATTCTGAACAGCATCTGGCTCCATCTATGCACCAAACTCCATTCAATAAAAAAACAATTAAAGATTTAAGTTCTGAAGAGCATCTGGCTCCATCTTATCACCAAACTCCATTCATTGAACGATAGATTTAAGATCTCAGGTCTGAACGGCATCTGGCTCCATCTATGCACCAAACTCCATTTATTAAATGACCGATTCAAAATCTAAGGTCTGAACAGCATCCGGCTCCATCTGCGCACCAAACTCCATTCATTAAACGACAGATTTAAGATCTCAGGTCTGAACAGCATCTGGCACGATCTGCGCACCAAACTCAATTCAGTAAACAACCAATTTAAAATCTCTATGTAATGAATGCTTTATTTCGGTTTAAAACAAAAATAAAATCATGTTTTACAAAAAGAAAATTTCAGATAACAACCGAAAAAGGAATAGGCTGAAGCCCCAAGGCTTATTTTTTTTTGCCTATCCTATACCATCAGAAGATTAATGACTATTACACAATAGAACATCATTACAAAACAACATAACATAAACAGAAAAATTTAATTCAATCAAATTTCCTTATAATTTTTAATAATATTAGATTTTAAAGTCTTCTTGAAGATTAACACAGAATTACACATTTTTATTTCATCGTTCAATCCGTTCCATAATTTACAACCCAAAACTGACACACATCTATACTTTAAATTAGTTCAACTCTGCAAGTTTCAAACATTAATAACCCCTTTAAATTTAACCACCTGTCTTGGCTTAAAACATTTCTTGAATACAAATAGGAATTGTCTTAGTTACAACTCGAAACATAATTTCTAAGGTTTTTGAATATACAATGTCCAAAAATTTTAATGTGTGTGATCTTATAAAAAGCTGATTTTAGAATCACGGTATCCAGCTCCATTTATTATTCTAATAGCCCTTTCTGCAGTTTAATTATTGGATCTAAGTTCGTTTTGTATGTATTTCCCCAAATTTCAGCACAATATGTCATTAAGGCATCACAAGTGAAAAGTACAGCAAAGAAGGCAGCTTTAATTCAATAAATCTGGTTTTGTAAAGAATAGAAATAGACTGGAATAATTTCTGTTTTACATGTTTTATGTAGGCTTCCAACATAGTTTGTCATCTATTATTACCCAAAAATTGTTCATTACACTCTTTCAATTTCAACGTGTTTAATTTCAGTTTTTCTCAATGTTAGTCCGTTTTTACCACCAAACAACAAAATTAGTTTGATTTTCATTTTCATTGGTTCTGAAAGCATCTGGCCATCTATGCACCAAACTCCATCATTAAACGACCGATTTAGGATCTCAGGTCTGAACAGCATCTGCTCCCATTGCGCACTAAATTAATTCAATAAAAGACAGAGTTACGATTCAGGTCTGAAAAGTATCTGGCTCCATCTTATCACTAAACTCCTTCATTAAATGACAATTTAAGGTCTCAGTTTGAAACAGCTTCTGGCTCCATCTATGCACCAAATTCCATTATTAAAAGACCTATTAAGATCTCTATTCTGAACAGCATCTGGCTCCATCTATGCCAAAACTCCATTCAATAAAAAACAATTTAAGGTTAAGTTCTGAAGAGGCATTCTGGCTCCATCTTATCACCAAACTCCATTCATTAAATGACCGATTTAAGGTCTCAGTTCTGAACAGCATCTGGCTCCATCTGCGCACCAAACTCCATTCAATAAACGACAGATTTAAGATCTCAGGTCTGAACAGCATCTGGCTCCATCTGCGCACCAAACTCCATTAATTAAACGACAGATTTAAGATCTCAGGTCTGAACAGCATCTGGCTCGATCTGCGCACCAAACTCAATTCAATAAAAAACCAATTTAAAATCTCTATTCTGAAACAGCATCTGGCTCCATCTATTGCACCAACTCCATCATAAACGACCGATTTAAAGATCTCAGGTCTGAACAGCATCTGGCTCCATCTGCCCACTAAACTTAATTCAATAAAAGACAGAGTTAAGATTTCAGGTCTGAAAAGTATCTGGCTCCATCTTATCACTAAACTCCATTCATTAAATGACCAATTTAAGGTCTCAGTTTTGAAAAGCTTCTGGCTCCATCTATGCACCAAATTCCATTTATTAAAAGACCTATTTAAGATCTCTATTCTGAACAGCATCTGGCTCCATCTATGCACCAAACTCCATTCAATAAAAAAACAATTTAAGGTTTAAGTTCTGAAGAGCATCTGGCTCCATCTTATCACCAAACTCAATTCATTAAATGACCGATTTAAGGTCTCAGTTCTGAACAGCATCTGGCTCCATCTGCGCACCAAACTCCATTCAATAAACGACAGATTTAAGATCTAAGGTTCTGAACAGCATCTGGCTCCATCTGCGCACCAAACTCAATTTAATAAACAACCAATTTAAGATCTCTAATCTGAACAGCATCTGGCTCCATCTATACACCAAACTCCATTCAATGAAAAAAACAATTTAAGGTTTAAGGTCTGAAGAGCATCTGGCTCCATCTGGTCACAAACTCCATTCATTAAGTGACTGATTCAAGATCTCGTTCTGAACAGGTTGGGTCCATCTTATAACCAAACTCTATTCATTAAATGACCGATTTAAGGTCTCAGTTCTGAACAGCATCTGGCTCCATTTATGCACCAAACTCCATTCATTAAACGACCTATTTAAGATCTCAGGTCTGAACAGCATCTGGCTCCATCTGTGCACTAAACCTAATTCATTAAATGACCGATTTAAGGTCTCAGGTCTGAACATCATCTGGCTCCATCTGGTCACCAAACTCCATTCATCAAATGACTGATTTAAGATCTCTGTTCTGAACAGCATCTGGCTCCATCTATGCACCAAACTCCATTCATTAAATGACCGATTCAAAAATCTAAGGTCTGAACGCATCCAGCCCATGCGCCAAAACTCCATTAATTAAACGACAGATTTAAGATCTCAGGTCTGAACGCATCTGGCTCATCTGCCACAAATAATCAATAAAAACCAATTTAAGATCTCTATTCTAACAGCATCTGGCTCCATCTATGCACAAAACTCCATTCATTAAACGACCAAAGATCTCAGGTCTGAATAGCATCTGGCTCCATCTGCGCACTAACTAATTCATTAAAAGACAGAGTTACGATTTCAGGTCTGAAAAGTATCTGGCTCCATTTATCACCAAACTCCATTCATTAAATGACCAATTTAAGTCTCAGTTCTGAACAGCATTGGCTCCATCTATGCACCAAATTCCATTGATTAAACGACCTATTTAAGGTCTCAGATCTAAACAGCATCTGGCTCCATCTGCACACCAAACTCAATTCAATAAACAACCAATTTAAGATTTCTATTCTGAACAGCATCTGCCTCCACTAGACACCAAACTCATTCATAAAAAACAATTTAAAGGTTTAAGGTCTGAAGAGCATCTGGATCCATCTGGTCAAGACTCAGTATTAAATGACTGATTCAAGATCTTTCTGGCATCTGGACGCAATCTGGGTCACAAAACTCCATTCATTAAATAACCGATTAAGGTCTCAGTTCTGAACAGCATCTGGCCCATTTATGCACCAAACTCCATTCATTAAACGACCTATTTAAGATCTCAGGTCTGAACAGCATCTGGCTCCATCTGCACACTAAACTTAATTCATTAAATGACCGATTTAAGGTCTCAGGTCTGAACATCATCTGGCTCCATCTGGTCACCAAACTCCATTCATTAAATGACTGATTTAAGATCTCTGTTCTGAACAGCATCTGGCTCCATCTATGCACCAAACTCCATTCATTAAATGACCGATTCAAAATCTAAGGTCTGAACAGCATCCGGCTCCATCTGCGCACCAAACTCCATTCATTAAACGACAGATTTAAGATTCAGGTCTGAACGCATCGGTCGATCTGCACCAAATCAATCAATAAACAACCAATTTAAGATCTATTCTGAACAGCATCTGGCTCCATCAATGCACCAAATTCCATTCATTAAAAGACCTATTTAGATCTCTTCTGAACAGCATCTGGCTATCTATGACCAAACTCAATTCAATAAGACATATTTAAGAACTCTGTTCTAAATAGCATCTGGCTCATCTATGCACCAACTCTATTCAATAACGAAACGATTAAGATTTCTGGTCTGAACCGCATCTGGCTCAATCTATGCACCAAACTCAAGTCATTAAAAGACCTATTAAAGGTCTAGGGTCTGAACAGCATCTGGCTCCATCTGTGAACCAAACTCAATTACTTAAACGACAGATTTAAGATCCCAGGTCTGAAGAGCATCCGGCTCCATTTGCGTACCAAACTCGATTCATTAAATGACAGATTTAAGATCTCAGGTCTGAACAGCATCTGGCTCCATCTGCACACTAAAATTAATTCATTAAATGACCGATTTAAGGTCTCAGGTCTGAACATTCATTGGCTCCATCTGGTCACCAAACTCCATTCATACATGATGATTTAAGATCTCTGTTTGAACAGGATCGGTTTTCTGCGCACCAACTCAATTCAAAAAAACCAATTTAAGATCTCTATTCTAAACAGCATCTGGCTCCATCTATGCACCAAACTCCATCATAAACGACGATTTAAGATCTCAGGTTGAACAGATCTGGTCCATTTGCGCACCAAACTCAATCAATAAACAACATATTTAGATCTAGGTTCTAAATAGCATCTGGCCCATCTATGCCCCAAACTCCAGTCATTAAAGAATTTAAAGGTAGGTTGAAAGCATGGCTCCATCTGTGAACCAAACTCAATCTTAAACGACAGATTTAAGATCCCAGGTCGAACAGCATTGGCCCATCTGGGCATAAACTTAATTCATTAAACGACAGATTTAAGATTTCAGGTCTGAACAGTATCTGGCTCCATGGTGCACAAAACTCCATTCATTAAACAAACAGATTTAAGATCTCGGTCTGAACAAGCATGGCTCCATCTATGCACCAAACTCCATTTATTAAATGACCAATTAAAAGTCTCAGGTCTGAACAGCATCGGCTCCTTCGCGCACCAAATCAATTCAATAAACAAACCAATTAAGATCTCTTTTGAACAGATCTGGTCCATCTATGCACCAAACTCAATTCAATAAAAAAACAATTTAAGGTTAAGGTCTAAAGAGCATGGTCCATTCTGGTCACAAAAATCATTCAAAATAACTAATTCAAGATCTCTGTTCGAACAGCATATGGCTCATCTGGTCACAAAAACTCCATTCATTAAATAAGATCAAGATCTGTTTGAACAGCATCTGGCTCCATCTTATAACCAAACTCTATCATTAAATGACCGATTTAAGGTCTCAGTTCTGAACAGCATCTGGCTCCATTTATGCACCAAACTCCATTCATTAAACAACCTATTTAAGGTCTCAGGTCTGAACAGCATCGGGCTCCATCTGCACACTAAATTAATTCATAAATACCGATTAAGGCTCAGTTTGAACAGCATATGGCTCCATTTATGCACCAAACTCCATACTTAAACGACAGATTTAAGATTTCAGGTCTGAACAGATTGGCTCCATGTGTGAAAAAACCCATTCATTAAACAACAGATTTAAGATTTCAGGCGAAAAGCATGTGGCTCTTCTATGCACTAATTAATTCATTAAATGAGAGGAATTAAGATCAGGTCTAAAAAAATCTGGCTCCATGTGCGCACCAAACTCCATTCATTAAAAGACCTAGTTAGGTAAGTTCTGAACAGCATCTGGCTCCATCTATGCCCAACTCCATTCATTAAATGACCGATTCAAAATCTAAGGTCTGAACAGCAACCGCTCCATTGGCATAAAAACCATTCATAACGACAGATTAGATCTCAGGACTGACAGCATTGCTTGATCTGCACCAAAATCAATTCAATAAAAAACCAATTTAAGATCTCTTTTTGAACAGCATCTGGCTCCATCTGTGAACCAACTCAATTACTAACGCAGATTAAGATCCCAGGTCTGAACAGCATCTGGCTCCATAGGGGCACTAAACTTAATTCTTAAAGAAGATTAAGATTTCAGGTCTGACAGATCGGCTCCATGTGTGCCAAAAAACTCATTCATAAACAACAGATTAATCTCAGGTCTGAACAGATCTGGCTCACTGCGAAAAAAATCCATTATTGAACGACAGATTTAAGATCTCAGGTCTGACAGCATCTGGCAATCTGCGACCCAACTCAATTCAATAAACAACAATTTAAGTTCTCTATTCTGAACAGCATCTGGCTCCATCATGCACCAAACTCCATTCAATAAAAAAACAATTAAGGTTTAAGGTCGAGAGCATCTGGCTCCATCTGGTCACAAAAACTCTATTCATTAAATTACTATTCAAGATCTTGTTCTGAACAGCATCTGGCTCCATCTGGTCACAAAACTCCGTTCATTAAATAACGATCAAGATCTCTGTTCTGAACAGCATCTGGCTCCATCTATAAACAAACTCTATTCATTAAGACCGATTTAAGGTCTCAGTTCTGAACAGCATCTGGTCATTTATGCAAAAACAAAAATTTAAACAACCTATTTAAGGTCTCAGTGCGAACAGATCGGGCTCCATCTGCACACTAAAAATTAATTCATTAAATGACGATTTTAAGGTCTCAGTTTGAACGCATCTGGCTCCATGGTGCACAAAACTCCATCATAAACAACAGATTTAAGATTTCAGTCTGAAAAGCATGTGGCTCCAAAAAGCAGGTTGGCTCCATGTGCACACCACTCCCAATCATTAAACGACCTATTTAAGGTCTCAGATCTGAACAGCATGGCTC